>MJUT01059828.1:1183348-1195134 GCA_002080005.1 Gigantidas platifrons | reverse complement strand
AGTGATAGAAACACTGACTACTGAACAGATGATACCTTCGGGAACTAATAGTCCACCAGCAGAGGTATCGACCCACAAATTGTAAAAAAAACGTAGATATCAAATCACTGAACTAAGAAAAAGACCACGACAAATGAAATTTGAAATCCAGGTCCTGATAAAGACACGCGTAAAATGTGGCGGAGCTAAATCTACTTAATGGGATTCCAATCCCCTCCTGTATAATGTTATCATGATTGGTAAAATAAGTATATATTTGACTGAAGATGTACATACTGTTGAGTGTTTATCAATATCACTTGTGCTATTATATGTTATTTGATTTTGTTTGTCATGATTTTTGTCTTGCTGTAAAATTAGATATTGACAAAACCAATAATATTATTGGTTTTTGTCTACATTTAATATAACAGCAATACATAAAATGTTTATATTGAAAAGATTCATAAATAGTGTACATACAGTTCAAATTACATATAGTTAATGAAACAGTAACTCGGTTTTTGTGTCATGGAATCAAATTTAAGAAAAAAAATAATATACGTAGAGGGAATCAACAAATGAAGCCAGGTCATAAGTGCTGTCATAGCATCAGTAATGGCTACATGTACACTATTTATAATGGGATATGACGATTCACTAATATGTGAATTCAATAGACTTTTGCCTACAGAACAAACTTCACGTTCACCTGATACTATATGACCTGCTTATTCATAAACCATATGTGTTAATAAAAATGTGTAGATTTTGAGGAATATAATAGTTTGTTCATTTTCAATTAGGGTGGTACATTAAACTTGATCCGCTTGAAATATGACTTAAAATAAATAAAACCACTAATCCTTAATGGTTTGATTTATTTTAAGTCATAGTTCATTTTTGGATCTCTCATATCTCTGCAAAAGTGACAATCAATCTGAGAGGATTTTATTTAAATGACACACACAAAAAACCCTGTATACTATCACTTGTTCCCTTTTAGTCGGGAAGGTACTATATATTTATCTGGTCTGTTTAAAGAATGCAAACTGGGATTTTGATGAATCGAAATAAAGAAAAAAAACCTTTATCAATACCGGAATTAGATAAACCTTTAAATTTCCATCTCTCATATTTGTAAAACAGTACGAGCCACATGAATTGTCCAATCGAAAACAACAGCATATACAAATCCTACTTAGAATAAAACAGTTTACATTATGGGTATTGGTCTCTCTTATTCCACTTAAGTCAGTTTATCTCGAGAAGCATACGGCCTATCTTTAAAAACGGGGGGAGAAATGTTACTAAGGAATCTAAAGAGGACACAATCAGACTTTTAAAATTTTGGATGTTGGCAAAATATTTACCCTTTTATATCTGGGTAACGGTGAGAGACGTAAGAAATACATTGCTATGGTACAGAAAGTGAATGGTTTGATTTTCTTGCCCCCATATACTTTTATATTATATGACGTTCAAATCGTCAGACTTTGTACAAATCTGATGAATGTGCTCGACAACATATTTGTTGGGTGTCCGTTTTGTTTAACAGACAGTCGACATTCCTGTAGGTACCACTTGTGCTCCTCTTCTCGACTTGTTCCGTTATTCATACGAGGCATACTTCATATAGGAGATTCTCCTAAAAATGCTAGCATAATCCCTTAATTTCACGTTCCACTATATAGATGATATCCTTTCACTGAATAATAAGTATGTTGGTTTTGTAGATCACATCTATCTCATTTAGCTTGAAATAAAGGATATATCATATACAGCTAGGACTTCTTCATATATCTTGATCTACAACTCGAAATGGACAGCGATGGCCGGTTAAGAACGACATCTAGAGTGTATATCTTTCAGTTGATTTGATATTCCTGAGCTTGGAATATCTGTGTCACAAACTATTTAGTTTTCTGTGTAGTGTTTTTCTTTTGTAAATTGTATTGCTGTCCTTCTTTGATATTCTACTTCTGATGATTACTCCTTTGATGTATACGCACTAATTTAAATATTTACATTTACCATAGGAACATCATGCAAAGAAAAAAAATCAATATTTGCTTAAACAACGGTTCTCATACAATAACAGAAAAAACATATTTATAGCACATTAGGACCCTTTTTTCTGTTGTTGATTTCGGTTTAAAGGATTATTCAATGAACAATAATACTACCTCTGGTTCCAATTAGCACAATGGTTTGATAATGGATTAAGACGACAATGCCGACAAACACAAAGTGATGATGATACTTTACATGACCCTTTGAATGATCACAGTTTAAAGGCTTCTCAAAATAATGTGATGTTTGCGCGTATTAAGTAATTTACTTAACGACAATGATAATCCAAAGAGCTGCTTATAATATCTCAGTGTGGCGAAAAGCTGCTATGTGGTTTTATAAGGAAAGCCTAACAGGATCATAGCGGGTGGTGTATTTAGAGAGTCCTTCGCTCTTAACACGAACGAAATCCCTTTGTAGATTTCGATAAATGTGTAGACGTTTACCAAGGCTACCCAAATGTAAAAATGAAAAAGAGATTTATAACACAGTTTGTAAATGACACTTATGAAATCTATTTATTCAGCAGAGTGACGGAAGATCCAGTTCTGCACCGTTTTCAGGAACTCCAAGGTAACACATACCTGACCTATGATTGTCCAGAAATTCCTTTTGGTGCAAGTATCATTGGGGTATATGTATGGTTGATAAGTTAATTGTCAATGTCTAAAAATAAATCCTTCACCGTGAATGCTATGTAATACATACAAATACGATCTTGTAAGGGACCTTCTCTGCAGAAACAACATATTTTTCCTGGAGGTATGACAGTTGTTTTCCAATATTTGGGTTCACTTTTGTTCTCATTCACCTGTTCCTTTTTTTTAATTATAACTTGTATCAACGTTCTCACATCCTTAATTCATATGGACAGAGTATTCATGTCTCCTCTTTCACGTGTTTCCCATTGTCTGCAATAATCTTCTACAGAACGCATACGAATTTAAACTTTTTAAATTGATTGTTCCTATTGATGGATTTTGATAAGTACACCCTATCGTTAACACAACTCGTAGATCAATATTGTTGACAATATTAAGATCATCAGTTAAAGCTAGGCCAAACTGCATTTATATGAAAGAAGAACTTGCGTAGGGGTAATCAGCACATCTAAATTTGAATTTGTCAATGCTTAGATCAACATAACGTGTTTGTAGTGGAAAATGCTGGTTGCAAAAGGTATGGTATAGGGAAACAAAATGGTTGAAACAAACTGATCTTTTAAATAGAGATTAATTGTAAGGAAGTAACATATATATGAGAGTACTTTGAAGGTTATTCCAGAAACGCGCCGTGCGTACTGACTTTGATATCTACGTTTTTATTATCTGTGTCATCTTTCTTAATGTGTTTGAAAAGTCTCTGATGGACAACATACATGACAATTGATATAAGAAAGTATTGAATTGAATGCTGAATTATCACGAGGTTTTCCAAATATATATAACTTGAACAAAGATTTCCGTTTTGTTACTAAATAAATAATACACCGATTTGACACCTCTTCAACCACGGAACACTGCATGTAACTTCTCATCCACAAAAGCGTCTCGATATACCAAACCGACACTGTAATTTTATTTCTATGACTACTGATTCCTTATTTTATTTATGATACGAGAAACAATAAGATTTCTGTAAGATCTAATATCATACTTTTCTTTATGTCGATTTTCTATTACTTTTTTTCCTAATAGACAAAAGATATCAAGCATTCAATATCTAGTATGTCATGCTATCACCAACGTTATATATCAGTAAACTCGTTAAGTAAGTCTAAATGAAACTTGTACTGAATAATACGTGGTTAGAACGATAGAGGTATATTTCTTGACAAATAAATATAAGTGATATATCGTGTTGATAAAACCAGACTGGTTCGTGCAACAACACAAAATAAAGCTAAACCAAAGCAAATTAAAGTACATTTTAGCAGTGCTTTTACCATTGCTGAGAAAATCCGGAAGTAGAAAATAATTCTTTCAGTTTGACATTATTCTTACGGTCAATATCCTGGCTAAATATAGCTTTAATTATCTAAAATGTGATGAATTGGTTGTATTTTCTCAAGTCTGTATAAATCTACGACTTCATGATTTGAGTTTGAAATTCATGTGATTCAAGCGGATAACAGCCAGTCGTTATCTTTATTAACATAAATATCACTATTTCTGGAAGTATGAAATCTTACGACTAAAATTTGATTAGAATTGTAGAAATTATGAATTGATTAACTGATAGTAGAACGTTATGATTAATTTGATTGTCTTATAATTCGTTCTTGTCATTTATTCAAAATATAATTTTCAGCGTTCAATATAAAGGTTTCCCATAGGTGGACAAACATGGTGAAAACGTAGTATTTGATCAAATGCAACTACTCAAAAAGTATTGCATACATTGAAATTACAGGGGCCCTCGTGGTCGCGATAGTATTGTAGTTTGATTTGCAACTACCTATGTATTCAGTGTCTAACACCATTAACCTTGTGAATTAAAATCCCGCTCAATGCGAGGTGTACTCGATACAACATTTTGTGATAAAGTTTGTCAATGACTTGCTGCAGGTCCATCGTTTTCTCCGGGTACTTCGGTTTCCTCCACCAATAAAACTGACCGCCATGATATAACGGAAATTTGTGGCGTTAAAAACCATAAACATAAAACCGAAAGAAGAAATATAATAGTAGACAATCCGCCAACCACATCTAACACGAACGGTCCATATGGTTCAAAGTAAACGTTCCAGATTACAGTGACAATTATGTAACATTTTTAAGTATTGAATGTAGTCTTTTGTAAATTTTTGTAAACATGCTTACAACAACTCTAGAAAACTACAAAAATACCTTCAATACTTATAATTATAGTTTTTCAATATTGAATACAATTGAAATTATTATTTGTTGCCTTCCATATTCAGTATAAAAATCGCTATTTCACTAAAAACTTGCTGAAAGTGACGACAAACCCTAATAGGCCTATTCCAATTCAAATATAGTGTAATGGATTTCTCATATTCATCGTGTTTTTGTCACCAAATTAATAGGCCATCACAATATAAAGATCATATAGAGACAACACAAACCTTAATGTCTGCTTCAGGGATTTAAACGTTTTACCGAAAATTATTTTTTCTAAAACACGAGAAAAAAAAAGACAATTCTATTATATAATCCCTCATACGCATATGGCCGACATTGATGCAGGGTGTGGAATTATAGCAAATTTCACGAACTAAATGTAATATCATTTACGTTATTATCCACACGATATAACTCAAATTTTGTTGAAAGTGGTGTAAAATACCATGACCATAGCCCCCCCCCCACAAAACGTTATACACGATAGTATCGCGTCATATAGAACACCAACTGAAAACTATCGATTTCAGTTTTATGTTATATTATACATAAATATGTTACAGGAAAAGACATACTGACAGAAGAAAGACAAATGTTTGTTATTTTCTCAAATTATCTTACGCCAAGTGAAAATGATATATTTTAGTTTTTTGTTATATTTAATACATAAATTTCTTACAGGAAATAGCAAAACTGACAGAAGAAAGACAAATATTTGATATTTTCTCCAATTATCTAAATATAAAGATAATTATAACAGCACATCATCCATTCTATTCCATATTGGTATATTAAACAGAAGACGTATTTAAACCGGAAATATCACGTTGCAATTGTTGCGATCTAACATTTCATTGTCGCATTAACAGTATCATTAGCTCACCTGACCCGAAGGGTCAGGTGAGCTATTGCTATCACTGGGCGTCCATCGTCCGTCGTCTGTCGACCGTCGTCCGTCTGTCGTTAGCTTTTTGCATTTTAATCAACTCCTCTAAAACCACTGGGCCAATTTGAACCAAACTTTGGTGGAATGGTCCTTGGGTGGTCCCCTTTCAGAATTGTGTCCGACAATCCACCCCCCCCCCTCCGCCTACCAAGATGGCTGCCGTTACTAAAAATAGAAAATTCAGCAAAAAATCACTTAAAAATTATCTTCTCTGAAACTGCTGGGCCAATTGGGCCCAAACTGTGGTGGAATGGTCTTCAGATGGTCCTCTTTCAGAATTGTGTCCGACGACTCCGGCCGCCAACCAAGATGGCCACCGCTACTAAAAATAGAAAATTTAGCAAAAAATCACCTACAAATTATCTCCTCTGAAACTGCTGGGCCAATTGGTCCCAAACTATGGTGGAATGGTCTTCAGATGGTCCTCTTTCAGAATTGTGTCCGACGACCCCGGCCGCCAACCAAGATGGCCACCGCTACTAAAAATAGAAAATTTAGCAAAAAATCACTTAAAAATTATCTCCTCTGAAACTGCTGGGCCAATTGGNNNCCCAAACTATGGTGGAATGGTTTTTAGGTGATCCCCTTTCAGAATTGTGTCCGACCCACCCCGGCCGCCAACCAATATGGCCACTGTTACTGAAAATAGAAAATTCAGCAAAAAATCACTTAAAAATTATCTCCTCTGAAGCTGCTGTGCCAATTAGACCCAAACTATGGTGGAATGGTCTTTAGGTGATCCCCTTTCAGAATTCTGTCCGACGACCCGGCTGCCAGCCAAGATGCCCGCCATTACTAAAAATAGAAAATTTGGCAAAAAATCACTAAAAATGATCTCCTCTGAAACCGCTGGGTCAAATGGGCCCAAACTATAGTGAAATGGTCTTTAGATGGTCTACCTTCAGAATTATATCCGACAACCCCCCACCCGCCAAAGAAGATGGCAGCCATTGCTAAAAATAGAAGATTCGCCAAAATTCACTTAAAAATTATCTCCTCTGAAACTGCTGGGCCAACTTTGAGCCAGGTGAGCGATTATAGGCTCCTAGGAGCCTCTAGTTTGTATTGTATACATGAAGCTGCTACATATTTTTTTCTGTGTGGGAAAGAAGCATACAATTGACATTTATTTTACACACAGTTGGCATAATGCCTCCAGAAATGACAATGATAAGAATAGTATCATATTACGTTGTTAAATTTGAGCTTCCCTAATTAGCCTATCCTTGATTGAAAATATGAATGCAGAATAATAATTTTCATACTGTAAGCTATTGTTCGAGTAGCGAAAGCGAACCACATATATTCATTCAAGAATACAAACTCACGTCACGTATGACGCTGTTTCGGATTTCTTAATATCCGTCGCTTCGTGTGTAACACAAAATGTTTTATGTCATATGACTGTTCGACAAACTTTTGTCACGAATGGTCAAAAATTAAACGAGAAGCATTCTAAGATATTGCTATAAGCAAGTGAGTGTTACTAAACACGTCGGCATTATAATGTATACTGATGATACAGCGGGGCATGTGACATGCTTATTCTGGAGGAGAACAATATGTAAGACCTATATACTGTATATTGATTGATGGAAGGATGGGATAACTTGAGGGGGGGGGCATTGTTGACGGTTGAGTAGGGACGAACAATTAGCTTTTTGCAGCGGCTAGAATTTCACAACCCATTTTGTTATTTGTTTATTTCAAACCCACAAAGAGGTCTTCAACATTCAAGGCCCGTGGCATTCTCCAAACATGTCACCCACTATAGTCCAAAGAGAGGCTTTCTTTATTATAACAATAACGACTCCCCGCGTGAGGGGAGCCGTTATCTGCCACATGAGGACACCTTTAACAGCCCTGTAGGTTGAACCGTGGAAACAGTCACCAGTATCTAGATGGTGTTCGATGTACCAACCAGTTTGTCTTAGCTTAAACAAAAACAAACAAACAAAAAACAACATAGCAAAAATTCAGATTCCGGAGAAAACTTGAAAAGCATAAGAAAAAGACATATTTCATACTCTTTGCAGTTGAATTTTATTCTTGAAAATAATTGTTTTTTACTTTCAATTGATATATATATATATATATTTGCTTTTCCATATCAAAGACAGAAAATAATTCACAAATGTGTGAATTGTGTATCGTTGGTTATACAATCTCGTTATTTAACATCAAGTAATAACTTGATTTGATAACCTTTCAATGCACAACTCGCACTCTTTGACTTTTGAATATAGTTCAATAATAAGCCAAAATCCTTTGAATATGACGTGCGGATTTATTGAAATTTGAATTAGATTGTTCTTATTCTTTAATATTCCCTAAGATTTACATAAATGTACGTAGGGCATACAATTCAATGCAAGTCATCGTTATACAAGGCAAATGAAAGGGCAACAAAATCCCCTAATGAAAATTAAAAAAAAAACCTGCTGAATCAGTTTTGTATTTCCATATCATGTTAGTGACTATAACTTGGACATTTAAAGCTTCTAAAAGAAATTACAATACATTAAAAACGAATGGGATTACAAATAACATTATAAAATGGCAAAAAGAGATCTATTTTTATAATTACTACACCATCCATTAACTTGCTAATTAGACAAGTGATGTATTAATCTCTTCTAATTCTGGATTGTTATTAGTAATATGTACTAATGAACAAAATAGTCTTAGTTTTAATACCGAATTGAAACGGAAGCTTCTTCAGAAATGTTTATTATATATACTATTGGTGGTATTATTTTCCTATGAATAATACATTTTAATTATTCAGATGACGTAAATTTCGCTATATCCACAAATGCATGTAGTGTTTTACAAGCGCAATATGAGACATGTAACAGGCCTACCTACATTTGGTATAAATAATTCATAATACAGAAATAGTGTGTTACGCCGGACGACCGCAGCATGTCGTCAAAGGCTTCCTCCTACCTCCAGTTATCTGAAAATGATTATAGCAATCAATAGCTATCATAACGTACGAAAATGCTTGAATAATGCTGGAAATTTAGAGGGGAAACTACATAAGAAAATCCAATACAACTTGTATTTGTGAGATCCGTCATATCTCAGAACCAATAAGAGCTACAACTAAGCTGATGGAATATACCTTGAAGGCATATGTACGAGTTAATCCATAGAAAAACAAACACCAATTATACTTAAAAAGTTATATTTTGGTGTCTTGGTCCAGACCATCAGAAATATGTCAAATCTGTTTGAAAATGTAGAATGTGATCAGACTTAAAATAAAAAGGCAAAATATTTAGATGTTGCTCCCATTTTGTCCCCCTGATATCTTGAAAACAGCAAGAATCGTACGAAAAATATCGCAATAGATTTTCTAAGGAACATAAACAAATCATCAAAATTGGTTGAAAAATAAAAGCTGTGAATGTACCTGGTGTTGTTTTGTTTAGAAACGAATAATACTAGAACCCCAACGTAAATTCGAACATTTATTCTGCTAAAGATTACAAAAATATACACATTATGATTATAACCAATATTAAAACTAGATATGATGTCGGTAGAAGACCTGGTTAAACGTACCACAATTATGTATATGAAACAAATGCTGCTCATTTGCCTTATTAATTGCAGAATGTATGTAATTGACCAAATCATTGACAGCAGACAGCAATCATATTGGTATATTTTTAAAAGCATTTTAACACACAAAAAGTAAAATACAGGACGTACGGTTATAAATCTGTTTAAATTACGTTTTGGCTTTTAGAATTACCCGAAAAACAGCCAACCAGAACAATATATCCGATAAGTGTTCTGATTGGACAATTGTGGAGTACGAATACAAAAATCGACAGCAACAGTTTTATGACCGTAAAGCCAGTATTTTACACGTTATGTGTTAGAATTCGTTCTAAAAAATATACCACTATTATCAACGTACAATTGTTGTTTGTTGGAATTTGGTTTGTTGAACTTGTATTTTCAATGCCAACTGATGGGTTTGTCTTTAAATATGTGATAATTGAAGATATCATTAATTTGTTTACGTGACTCGAAATTCATTGGTTCCTTGACTTGTTGGGCTATTTAAAGATAAGTGATTACTATCACAAGGCCACATGATACTCTATATAAAGAAATAACTAAATGGTATGAAGTGGTTTCCTGTTTACTATACTCAGATTAAACAAATGTAACAGAAGGCTCATTACTATTGGTATCAGATAAGATTATGGATATCAGGGCATTAACTTAATACATAGTTATATGTCATCAAAGAGATACAAATTTAGGGGAACGATTGAATTTAAAAATGTATCACTAACGTGATAACTCGTTTTCCCACAGTAAATGTCATATAGGTTACCCATCAGCTACGAGAAGCTGATCTTATATTTGGTTATTTTTGTGGGATGTTCTTACTTAATCTTTTGATATTGTGACATACGTTTACTGATATGGGTGTGTTGTATCCGGTTTGTGATATTTTGTATTGTTATACTTTAAGTTTAAATCCAATCTTTCCATTGGTTTAGAGTAAGGTAACATTCTACTCTATCGCATATCAAAGTGTCTTTTTACAGTCACAAACGCAAAAACAATTGGCAAGGTATCTAAGAAATACAGAAACAAGCGTCTTTATAATCATGAAGATGACGTTTTCTATCACATCCGCATTTATACTGTTACCGTGTCGTGCAATCTCTCTACACGAATCAGGTAAACAGAAAGGGTATATCTTGGTATAAAAAACAACCATCCAGTCTGCTCTAATAGGACCAGTGTAGTACAACATGTATTTATACTGCTCTTATTCTACACGAACAGTCAATGTACATTGACTGGATAAATCTCTGCTATATACGTCACTGCAAAATATATAGATTTAATAGTACCTCATTCATGTAGAGCAACGGTAAGAAACAGTATTGCTCAAAACATAATCTGGTCACAAATTCCTTCACAGGAAGTCAGCATAAACTAATTGCTATTGTTTTAAGAATATTTATATTGGACATAGAGCGTGTGAAATATATAATACAGATAAATGATAGTATCTGTTTTCCTGAAATTCTTTATTTATTCAGGCAATACATCGGAAATCAAAGTTAACAATAGAAGTTCAATTTTACTATTTGACTAATATCCCTATCATTGGACCTTTATTTCGCTGGACATCTTATAACTGGAAGTAAATAGAAATGTAAGGATCAAAATGTTATGCGGAAAAATACTTTATCAATTACTGTAGTAGTTTGTGTACACACTCTGATAGAAACTCAAGCAACATCGATGTATTAGCTATGTGTATTTCTCAGTCAATGTGTTTATAAATATACATTTGTATTAATATTAATTAAGCACAACACAAACAACACCAGAGCAGAACTCAAAGTGAAATTTTATATGCAAATAATTATGTAACACAATTTTGGATGGTAAGAAAACAAATCGAACATACATGGTATTTGGTTGGATAGCTCTTAAATAACGTTCATATATCCGATTCTATTGCAAATTCATATCTATAAAATATTATAAATTGCTATCAATAGCCAACTGTATAAATGTGATGGATTAATAACAACGTTGATGGAATGTGTATTGGATTAATAACAACATGGATGGAATGTGTGGTGGATTAATAACAACGTTGATGGAATGTGTGGTGGATTAATAACAACATAGATGGAATGTGTGGTGGATTAATAACAACATCGATGGAATGTGTGGTGGATTAAAAACAACATCGATGGAATGTGTGGTGGATTAATAACAACATCGATGGAATGTGTGGTGGATTAATAACAACATCGATGGAATGTGTGGTGGATTAATAATAACATAGACGGAATGTGTGGTGGATTAATAGCAACGTAGATGGAATGTGTGGTGGATTAATAACAACATCGATGGAATGTGTGGTGGATTAA
>MJUT01059828.1:1134836-1179384 GCA_002080005.1 Gigantidas platifrons | reverse complement strand
GACAACTGTAGAGACATGGTAGATTACTCGTAAGACATACTGGACAACTGTAGAGACATGGTAGATTACTCGTAATACCTATTGGACAACTGTAGAGACATGGTAGATTACTCGTAATATCTATTGGACAACTGTAGAGACATGGTAGATTACTCGTAAGATATACTGGACAACTGTCGAGACATGGTAGATTACTCGTAAGATATACTGGACAACTGTAGAGACATGGTATATTACTCGTAAGACATGCTAGACAACTGTAGATATTCGTAAGACATACTGGACAACTGTAGAGACATGGTAGATTACTCGTAAAACATACTGAACAACTGTAGAGAGACATGGTAGATTACTCGGAAGACTTACTGGACAACTGTATACATGGTAGATTACTCGTAAGACATACTGGACAACTGTAGAGTCATGGTAGATTACTCGTAAGACATGATAGACAACTGTAGAGACATGGTAGATTACTCGTAAGACATACTGGACAACTGTAGAGACATGGTAGATTACTCGTAAGACATACTGGACAACTGTAGAGACATGGTAGATATTCGTAAGACATACTGTATAACTGTAGAGACATGGTAGACTACTCGTAAGACATGCTAGACAACTGTAGAGACATGGTAGATTACTCGTAAGACATACTGGACAACTGTAGAGACATGGTAGATATTCGTAAGACATACTGGACAACTGTAGAGACATGGTAGATTACTCGTAAAACATACTGGACAACTGTAGTGACATGGTAGATTACTCGTAATACCTACTGGACAACTATAGAGACATGGTAGATTACTCGTAAGACTTATTGGGCAACTGTTTACATGGTAGATTACTCGTAAGACATACTGGACAACTGTAGAGTCATGGTAGATTACTCCTAAGACCTACCGGACAACTGTATAGACATGGTAGATTACTCGTAAGACATACTGGACAACTGTAGAAACATGGTAGATTACCCGTAAGACCTACTTGACAACTGTAGAGACATCGTAGATTACTCGTAAGACATACTGGACAACTGTAGAAACATGGTGGATTACTCGTAAGACATACTGGACAACTGTAGAGACATGGTAGATTACTCGGAAGACCTACTGGACAACTGTAGAGACATGGTAGATTACTCGTAAGACTTCCTGGGCAACTGTATACATAGTAGATTACTCGTAAGACATGCTAGACAACTGTAGAGACATGGTAGATTACTCGTAAGACATACTGGACAACTGTAGAGACATGGTATATTACTCGTAAGACATACTGGACAACTGTAGAAACTTTGTAGATAACTCGTAAGATCTACTGGAAAACTGTAGAGACATGGTAGAATACTCGTAAGACCTACTGGACAACTGTAGAGACATGGTAGATTACTCGTAAGACCTACTGGACAACTGTAGAGACATGGTAGATTACTCATAAGACCTACTGGACAACTGTAGAGACATGGTAGATTACTCGTAAGACCTACTGGACAACTGTAGAGACATGATAGATAACTCGTAAGACATACTGGAAAACTGTAGAGACATGGTAGATTATTCGTAAGACCTACTGGACAACTGTAGAAACATGGTAGATTACTCGTAAGACATACTGAACAACTGTGTGCATATGGTATATTACTCGTAAGACATATTGGACAACTGTAAAGACATGGTAGATTACTCGTAAGACATATTGGACAACTGTAGAGACATTGTATATTACTCGTATGACATACTGGACAGATGATTGTTTTCCTTTTCTAAAAACCTACTTGATGAGCTCACCGAATGGTTCTATAAATACTACACTATTTCGGGTTTACTTAATTGTTGCTTTTCTTAGGCCACACCAAAAAATAATTCTTGTTCTTCGGATTTTCCAGAGAAAAATAGTGAGACGGCAAGCAAATTTTTTTTTTTTTTTTTGAAAATGATGAAGCGAAATTTTTTTCCCGCAAAAGGAACTAGTTTTCATTGGTTGTGTCCAGTATGTATATATGATATCTTGAAAATATTGTGCAAAATTATAATGTGTATCCTCCTGGCTAAAACACTTTGAATGGAAACTACTGTATGAATCCTAGACATCTCGGTACCTGGACATTTTGGTACTGACTTGAACATCTCGGTATTCGGTACTGGACAGTTCGGGACTTGGATGAGACAATTCGGTACTGACCACAATTGTTTGGTACTTATCAATTGTCAATATTTTGGTACTAGTAGTTCTTTAATATATAACCCAAAAGTGGATGGATGTGTGTTTTTGATAGTTCCAGTGTAGATCGTTGTTTTTGTATTGATTTTTATTTTCATTATTTTGACCTTTGCTTCAGATTATCTGATATCCCCGATGTATGAAACTTCGTCACCCTAACGATTCTTCAATAATTTCAATTATCATAAACATCTGATTATATTTTGTTTATAATGATTAAAAAAACACATAAAAATTTGTATAAACAACGTCTAAATGTAAAAAAAAATATAAAAAAAGTTTTTAAATTCAATCAAATTATTATTATTATTCAGTACCGAGTACCGAAATGTCGCATATGTTCCAGTACCGAGATGTCCTGATACCCATGGCGGGTGTTGTACAAAAATCAAATCAAATATTTATTAATCTAATCATGGTCCCACAGGGGGCAGTTACATAAATATAACAATTATGATTAATACAGTAGACAGTACATTGCTATAAACAGTAAATGTCAATAATTTTAATTGATAGTATGCTCAGTAGTGATCAGGGGATGTCATACACTGTGTATGTGGTACTATTGTACCTGATCTCTGCCAAAGTGCAATCCAGGAAATTCAAGAAGCAGGAACTGCTCACATTTCTGAAGCACCCAAATCACCCAGTTTTTGTAGGGGTCTGTGTTGTCTTCTTGTGTCCCATTCTGTTTTTGTCCCTGAATTTCCCGTACTTTGATGAAACTTTCGTTTCTTCCTTTTCCGTAAATACTGTACATGTTACTACACTGGTTATGAGAATTAAGATATTGTATCTGCCTATGAATGATCCTTTTGATTTATTACAAGATACCAACAGTCTTACATAATAGGCCATATATATAGGGGATATCAAAAGAAATCGGGATGTAAACATTTTATTACAAGGCTTCACATCGAAAAAAACGAACCGGAAATATTTACCGATAACAAAATATACGAAAGATACCGGACCGGAAATGATTTTTTCCGGATTTAAAAAAAATAAAATAAAATATGAAATCGGCAAAAATCAGAGCGACGATTCCGTCGAACAAGACATCAATTTGGTGTGGCCTTAATATGTGATACTTGATTATTTTCATTATTTTGCACATCTCATCCTTTTAGACTAAACATATATTAATAATGGGAGTACAATATCAGGTTTAGATTCAAGGACATACTTTGTATGTTTTTTGACATTGTAATCTTAACCATGTGATTAATATTGTACGTGAATTAATAAAAACAACAACAGTGACACTTGATAGGTTGTAAGTTCTTAAATAACATAAGCAATTATTATCTATATTCGTGAGTTAAATATCCCCTTTGAAATTAACCAGCTATTGAATTACTGTTTTATATTGTATTTCAAAACCAAGGATAAAAATATCTACTAAATGTAAAAAAAATATGTACTGCCCCCAAACTCAACGTTGAAGAATTAGTATAGAGCATAAATTACACTTAAACTTTACAAAGTGAAACAAGTATTTGGGAGTCAACGTTGTGAAGATCTACCACACTTCGTTATTGTTCTATGCATCCAGTACTATTACAGTGCTGTTTCTTCTAATTATTTAAAAATGGCTCAGAAAAGTATTGCAAAAGAAGATCCAGGTTTGCCACCATGAACCAAAAGAGCAGTAAATATGGAGACCACTCCATTTACTACACTCAGTAGATATGAACCTTTACCTGTTCAACAACTACTAGTTTTTCTAGTCACAATGTTCAACAACTACTAGTATTTTCTAGTCAGTTGTATTTAACCCTATGATGTTTGTAAATGCGAAAAACAAATATCATTTGTGTTTTATTCTTCGATGCATAGTGTTTTTACTGTTGTTCTGGAAAAGCAAATTAAGACACGAACAAAACAATATCATCTTTTGTCAGGTGGACCCACGCTAGACAGAAAGAAATTTCGTCTGGTTTTGCTACATTAATGGAAGGCTGGAAAAAATGTGTACCCCGCCTGTTTACGGTGTTTATTTTTATACTAGTTTATGTGTGTTTGTTGTCGTGGAAGTGAATCTTTGCATGTGATTCTGTTGTTGTTTGTATATATCAGTTGATAAGGGGATGAGTGTTGGGATCACATTAACCGGTTTAACCCTGTCAAATTATTGCGCCTGTCTCGATCCATGTCCTTCATTTCCAACGCCGTATATCGTAGTCTTCGTTGTGTTCAGCCATTAAAGGTGAGAGCTGGTTGTTAGTATTGTTAATATTGCTGACATTGTTCACCATCACCGTCTAATTTATTTCATGATACATGTATATCCATTTGTGAACCTTCTGTTCCTATTCATTTGTCATATGTTATATTTGATGTAATATATTCGGTATTATCTTATATATACCTCTATATTACTAAGATGTGTTTGAGCATTATTCAATACCATCTTGAAATCTTCGTTTACCACATATATCAATCATTAGTACAGAAAAGTGTTAACCTCTTGACTGTCATTAGCCCAATTCTGAAAATAAGTATGTTGTACGAACGTTTTGATTATGGTCTTGTCGATAAAAGTTTTTACCAGCTTTATCATTCATCAACCATAGAACCACATCACCGATTATTGTTGTCATTTAATGATCTAAAATACCAATTATGACTAATTTTCCTGCAATAAATTGGTTATGTATTCTATGTAGGTAGCAATCAAGGGATAACTAGCAAATGTACAACGTCAAAACTATATGTTTACAGAAATTATGATGGCCAAATAATTCTAGTTTTATAATAGCCAATAGTCATTATAGACACACATAATCTACACCATCAAGTCTAATTATCTTAAATCATTTCTCTGCAGATAAAATTGGTTACTGTTGGTATAATTATATATTCTATCGATCTGAACGCTACCTTTCTCAACCTAATTTTGTTGCAACCGACATAATCCTTGATCCCAGATACGAATTATAATCTATAAGGAATATGTTTGCCGCTTCTTCCACGGTCAATGGTAGTGTATTTCATACCTCCACATTAAAAATAATTTGTTCCTTTGTTGTTTTTATGGATTATTCAGCTTAAAAATGTGTTTGTAGAATACCATTGTTTATTATCTGGAATTGTACCATGCTCAGCTCGATCTTTAGGTTTATGTGTAATGTTGTGTAGATCGTTGTGTGTTCTTTTGTCTTTTTTGCTTTGACATGTGTCCTTCATCGATTTACGGCTTCCAATTACCCCCTTTGTTATCTTCAAACTTTAATGAAAAGAACAGAAATACAGAGCTTCGATGAATAGAAACAAGTCAATAATCACTCTTACCGGATGTTGGATCGCCAAATGATATGACAATACTGCACAAATAAAAAAATAATGCATACGGTTAAAATGTTTGCACAACAACAAATGCATAAAAGTAGCAATAACTAGTTAAAATTAGAGAATTTTCGTCTCACAGAGAGAAAGTTTCAATGTCAAACGTCGATCTAAAAGTGAAATTCAAAGTGTTTTATTTTAAATGGGCCTCTAATAATCTGATTTTATTGCCAGAATGTAGCGAACCTCTAATGTCGTGTTTTTATTTTCAGAATGTAAAACTGACCTCTATTGACATGTTTTTATGTCAGAACGTAACTGACCTCTATTGACATGTTTTTTAATGTCAGAATGTAATTGATATGTTTGTGTTGCCAATATGTAGCTGGCCTCGAATGACTTCTTGATATTGTCAAAACATCGCTGACATTTAGTGACATGTTTTTAATGTCATAATGCAACTGATCTTCAATGACCTGTTTCAATGCCAGAAAACAGTTGCCCTTTAATGACATGTCTTTATTGTCAGGATGTAACTGACCTCTACTGACCAATCAAATGAATGTTGTGTTAATGATGACTACTGTATGGGTCGGTATGTTTATGTACAAGATGCGTGACATTATCTGAACATAATACAATCGCTGTTTGTGTGTTTGGTACAACCATTGATTGGCGAGATTATATCTTCAGTTTTAAAATCAGATTTCCCTCGGAGGTGCACACTTTTTTTACCTAGTTAGTAAATATTTGATAAGTATTGAGGATTGTGATAGTAGTAATGCGTTTTACTCTGTATTCAGGGCAAAATACATCTGAGACTAGACAAACATGGAATTAGAGATAATATAATTTCTTTGTTATCTTAGCTTTAATGACGATTTTGTAATAATTTCGCATGAAAACAATATGGCAATATGATGTGTAAGCATAATTTAACCTTTGTCGATTGGGTGCGATATGACTGCGTTCTAAAATAAACTAAAACCTGCATCAGTATAATAATACATATTAGAAAATTCAAATTTTGAAGAAGATGTGGATTCAGAAAAGATAAGTAAGTAAGAACGAGGATATTGGTATCAAAATTCGTAACTTACACTTAGATACTCATTTCGATTGCTACACTCCTGCTACAATTATTCCGTGCCTTCATTAATTTTGATTAAGGAAATAACTTTATGATAAATTATCTACAATTGCATATATACGAAAAATATATGCTGCGAAATCAAATTTAAAAACAACCCAAAGAAAATAATAATTGAAAATACACGCTTTCTGCCAAAAAATATTTAGATAATATTGCGGAGGAGAACAGGCCAAACGCTTTGCAACTACATCATCACAGTAATTTTAAGAAGAGTTTGAAGATACCAAAGAGATAATCAGAATCCGTAAATCGACACAATGGGAAAAAGAAATAGTAAAAACTACGATATACAATACACTACACAGATCGAACAACACGAATTAGATTTTGATACATGAACGACAGAGGTGACTGCCGATCATTGTAATTATAACTGAGGAACAGTGATGGGTGATATGTAAATGAGGTATGAATCGTGCTTAGGAATGATCGTTGACTCTTTACGCGTGACGTGTGAAATTTGTACGATGACGAATGACTTGAATGTTGAATTATCTGACTTGACTTTTGAATTTGAATTAATAATGTCATGTTTACAGTTGTCTTTTTTTTCTATATAGACAGATATACTTTGCTTAATAATGGTAAAATAAAGCCGTAATGAAAACAAAGTTTTATTGGTGGAGGAAAATCTGTGTACCACTTGAAACTTGAACGAACTGGTACCCTTTGAGCTATTGTAATATTAATTCTTATTTGCATAGACAACTGCTATCCTGTTTAGGCCCTTTAATTTTCTTGCTCCATAGGAATCTTAAATTATTAGGCTTTCCGATCTTTCGATTTGAGCGTACATGATGACGGTTACACCAGAAACGCGTCGTGCGCACTAAATTAGATATCTACAAGATGACAGCATAGTAATTATTTTTGATATTTGATGAAATCATTAAAGGTATGCTTAAGAATTCTGTACTGCTGGTGTGTGGTATTGAACAGTAAATTACATGCCATTCATTAGATGTAATTCAAGTTTAGGTATATTCTCCTTCTTACAAAACGAAAGTCAATTTATAAAAGGCAATTACATCTTTCATCAAACGTTTAAAACAAGTCCTTAGTAGAGACAAATTCGAACATGTTAATTGCTATTGACTTCAAGATCTAATTTAAACCTCGGTTGTTCTCTTTTCCAAAGAATATATCTCAGCTCCATACAATTACATGGTTGATGAAATTGCTTCACCTAATTGAATCTATACCACGTAATTACCGAGTTATATATTTAGTTAATTGTCTGTTATCTCGTACTTTTTTTTTCTCTCTTCAAGGTGATCAGAACTCGCCTGCAAATTCATGTTGTCTTTATTTATTTTTTTGCTCCCATTAAAATTGCAATGGATGGATATATTGACAACACCAACTGTTTCGTTGATTAAGCGAAAGGGTTCTCTTCTTAAATTCAATTATTACACCGGAAGTAAATCGATGATGTAAAGGTTCCTGTTCCTGTTTCCGGTATCGTTAGATGTTACAATCTGGTCGTTATTTCCATTTTAGATACAATGCTATCAACTCATACTAGCGACAAGCATAAATATTTGTACGGTTACAACTGACATTTTACGGCATGGACTTTAACGATAGAAGTTAACATTGGCTAATTAAACAAACTGACAACAATGATATCGATAATTACCTATAAATATGTCTAATGATTTACTATGATATATATCAAAGTGTCAGAACAATTAGCATGTGACCAATGATGACAAAAATAGTAATTAAAAATAACAAAAGTAATGTCTTTTTAAAATGCTTAAGTGTATAGTAATGCAACTTTTGGGGGGAAAATAGCAATAAGAAGGTAGACATTTAATTCAGAGCGCACGCAACGTTTCTGGAATAACATTCAAATGCTTTGAATACAACTAGAAGGAAATTGCAGATTTGACATTTTATTGTTCTGTGTTTTTATTAAAGGGACCGAAAGGTAATACATCAAAATAATCGCCATTACCATCTTAACATCGTTAATGACTATATTTCCGTCACTTGCTATCAAAGGGTACACATATTATCAATGGATACATAAATCTTGACAATATTATTTTAATGAATTATAAATATATATTGGTTACAATGCAAGAAGAGAACATATTAAAATATGCTGACGTTGTTTCTGTTCAACATGGCTCAAGATAATGAGTTGATAAACGAGCAAGATCTGTCCACGTGGTGTCGTTCCAACTGAAAAGCATCATTAGCACCGGATAGTATAAATAAAAAAAAATCCGGAAAATGAATATGATTCTTTCAACAAAAGATGACGCAAATCAAATATGCAGAAAGAGAACACAACATCATTGGTGGTGTCATCGATAGCGTGGTTTCGTCGAGTGTGGTAGATCGTGGGTTCGAACCCCAGTAAGGTTAAACGAAAGACTATAAAATTGATAATTTGTCATGTCTATCTGTGGACTGTTCGTAAAGTTAACTAGCACTATAAAAATCCAATTTGATCTAGTACAAAGAGGCCCTCATCATCATCTCGTCAAATTGTAACTTGTGCTCGCCATGATAACAAATGTTTGATTTGTGTAAAACAACAATCGCTCACTTAGAAAGTTAAAAAAAATCAACTAATCATTGCACTTACTTCTTCTCATCATGTACAAAACAGAAATTAAAGCTAGAATAAAACACACACGTTTGAGAATAGTACATAAAATCACAATCCGGATAGACAAATGGCCACGAATATGTTTGTCCTTATCATAATCCGATCTTTTCCTCATTCATTTCTTATCAGCGGGTAACAAGGATAATACGATGGGTGCTAAATTAGGAGAAGGAACTTTTTATCATTCTAGAACACCTGTGTTCGCCCTGGTTTCTGAACACGATGTTCGGTTCGTCTTTACTTCCATTTGTTATGTTGGGGTTTATTTGTATTTATGTTATTTGAATTTGTTTACGAATACTGGTGTCCAACACGATTTCTAGATATCGATCTTTAGTATTCTGTGAATGGTTTGGTAGATCGTTGTTTGTCTTTTTTTCTTTTGATCATTGTTTGTCTTTTTTTCTTTTGATCATTGTATTGTCTCTCCTTCCATTTACGACTTTTGCTTACCAATTCGATATCTTCAAACTTTTCTTATAAAACATGTATAAACTGGGTGTTACTAAAAATAGGTATTTATCAACTATAAAATATTGATGATTAATATCCAGCAGATAATAATTCTTCTTCGGAAATTCGACCAATTAAAATCGAGTTTTCATTCACATTTCGGTCGGTTAACTGTATTATTGGCATTAACAAAAGTGGTAGCAGAGAGTGAAGGCAACTGATTTGATACTTTAAATTAAGTCATATAACTTTTTGGATAATGTTGAATCGGACACTGCTAAGAGAGCCACATTTATTGCTGCTTAATAAATGTCATAGATTAAATATTAATATGATATAATAATAAAACAATTATTACCTTTTTATATCGTCAATACATGTTTTATCGGCTCATGAAAGTATATCGATCTAGTCCGATATACTTTCATCAGGTCGATAAAAACATGCATTGACCCCATCTTAAGACTATAATTGTATTAATGTTCAATGATGGAATCCAATACTGGCATGGCTGAAATTGAGTTCAAATGTTATCACACTTGAATCATTGGGAAGTTGAAAGCACATGCTTGCTGAAATAGAATAAAGGGTCTAGTGCGGCCTGGATCCTAGTTTTTTCTTTACGTGTTTAATTTTAAATAAAACATTAAATATACATAAAAAGCAACGATTCCAAACTACGTGACCTACAGTTACAATATTGTGTTATTCTGGGGGGGGGGAGGCTGTTATCATTCACCCTGGTTATTCATTTAATTCATAAAATTATGCTTTGGTTCATGTAAATTCAACCTAATTAAAAGCAGATGTTGGATGATTTATTTTTATCATTACTCTGGCATGGCCCTATACATGATCTCGTTGCATGCTAACTTGCATAGCTAGAAAAGACGCATCTGACGTTTAATTTCAAGTAGATTGACGATGATTGATTGATTGACGTACATTGTAACATATTCATGTTTGATTAATTGATTGTTGTTTACCATTTTATTATTAGTATTAAGGGTATATCCATGTCCACTTCTTGTTAATGAATAACAATTATGATACCTCATAATATACTAGAAGCATGACACTCACTTAAACTGGAACCGTAAGGCTTTTTATGTATGTATTTATTCATCTTGTGGGAATATTTTGGTGTCGATCTTTGCAAACTAAAGTACTTTATATTGTAATCGCCTGTTATATATTTACATTTGCGATGCCTTTGTGCCTCTGCATAGTGTACTTTTAGCGTATCGATATATTAGCGATGCCTTTCGTTTTAACAATAAACTAACTTGTCAGACTTCCCAGCATGATAAATGAGAACTCTTGATATCCCCTATTTCATTGAAAAACTTGTATCTGATCCTATTGTCATGTTTTTGGACAATAAAATATGTTTAAACTATTAAAAGAATTGTTATTGACATACAATATGTAATCAAATATGAAACTGTGATTGGACATTTACAATGGGTATATGACGCAACATATGATAAATATTGCAAATTGAATATTAATTGTCCAGACAGTCATGTACTTTTGGCAAAACTGGATTCGTAAATTGATTAGTTTTGTGAATTTGAGTGATACATGTAACTCATATCCAGAAATTTATGTACTTTTCCTCATAAATATTCATTACATTTAAATTATATTTTGATCACGTGACTGCATTTTCAAGCTGGATGGATTGCTCCTCAGATTTCTCAAGTAATTGCTTATAACACGGAAATTTATTGCTTCCGTCAACCTTTTGTGCATGCCTGGAAGAGGAAGTTGATCAAATTTTGGGCTCTGTGTAAACTCAAAATTTTTGTTAAAATTATCTAATCTTATATTGCCAAATTTGGTATATACGTAGTTTATACTATATTTTGCAAGATTCCAACCAATACACTTCTTAATGTACTATTGATTGTAAAACCCCAAAAATTTTCATTTTGACAGCCGCTACCGCCAATCACGGTCATGTGACTTGGTAAACCGGAAGTAAACAAACATATTCTAATACTAATGCAATAATGCAATAATCAAAACAATCGAACCAGGGCTAATCTGAGACAGTCCCTGAGCCCTTGAGTTGCCCCAAGGGACGAAGACTTATTTGAAATAATTTGTAAATCCTATATATATACACATAGTCTGTCTCATAAACCATGAACATCATAAAAGTTATACTTACCACAGTCTTTCTGACGACTGCCCTTGAGTTGCCCCAAGGGACGAAGACTTATTTGAAATAATTTGTAAGTCCTATATATATACACATAGTCTGTCTCATAAACCATGAACATCATAAAAGTTATACTTACCACAGTCTTTCTGACGACTGCCATTGCAAAAACTCTTAACTTAGGTATGACTGTCAACCATCATGCTGTGTCAAACGACACAAAAATACAAGAGAATAATCAGGCTCCAGATAACTCTTGGTCAGTTGCCATCTCAAGACAAGAAACAAGTAAGTCAAACATCTCTACTACTTTATTTAACATCCAAATAAAGAGAAACAAAGCTTTAATAAAATACGACAAATTAGTGCTAATATACCTATGCAGCCTTCTCCTAACCAACTCATATGCACCAGAACCAAACCCTGGTCCACCCAAATACCCATGTGGGACATGTAGAAAAGCTGTTACATGGTCACATGAAGCGGTATGTTGTGACAACTGCGAACAATGGTATCACATTAAATGCCAAGGTATAGACAGTTACATGTATCAAATACTTAACAACAGTAACCTATATTGGGAATGTACAAATTGTGGAATGCCAAACTTCTCCACCACATTTTTCAACAGCACCATAGAAACATCAAACAGTTACTCAGAATTAGCAAATGAAACTAATAATATTGATGACATAGGCACACCAACATATACATCTTCACCTATTCAGAAAAATCAAAACAAAAACATTAAAGTGAAAAATAAAACCCCAAAAGGTACTACAGCACCACTCCGAGTACTTACAATAAACTTCCAATCGATATAAAACAAAAAACCAGAAATAGATCAAATTATTGAGTCATGCAAACCTGACATAATATTCGGAACTGAAACTTGGCTCTCAGACAGTATATCACCATACGAATATATATCACCACCAAAGTTCACCATATACAGCAAAAACCGAAAAGATGGCTATGGAGGAGTGCTGCTAGCAATATCAAACCAGTACACATCATCACAAGTCACTGACCTAGAAGTAGATTGTGAACTAATTTGGGCAAAAATTACATCCACAAATAACAAAACTTTGTATCTAGGTACATACTACAGACCACCGTCAGACAAAGGGGATTCTCTAGAACACCTAAGTACATCACTAAATAGGGTTTGCAACACCACAAATCCAAATGTCTGGCTTAGTGGCGACTTCAATCTGGGCCACATAGACTGGGAT
Organism: Gigantidas platifrons; assembly: GCA_002080005.1. Classification (NCBI taxonomy): domain Eukaryota; kingdom Metazoa; phylum Mollusca; class Bivalvia; order Mytilida; family Modiolidae; genus Gigantidas; species Gigantidas platifrons. The sequence continues at coordinate 1,166,239 of MJUT01059828.1, read as the reverse complement.
ATACCATCAGTCATACCCAGTAAACCTGATCCAATACTACACCAGGGTCTATTAGATATCCTAAATGACAACAATTTAATACAGGTAATAAACAAAACAACAAGAAATGATAAAACATTAGACCTTTATGCATGACAAATCCATCTTTCGTAAATCGCATAGAAACTTTACCACCAATTGGAGGAAGCGACCACGATATAGTTTTTAGCGAAATCAACCTAACCTTACCAAAAATCAAAAAACAACCACATAAAACGTTTGTTTATGAAAAAGCAGACTGGAAGAAAATAGAAGAAGATCTAACAAACTGCTATAAGAACATAAAAGAAAACCAAAATAAGATGAGTTTAGATGAACTATGGACAACCTTCAAAAACCAAGCACTAGAAAGCATACAAAAGCACATTCCATCTAAGCTTATCAGTAACAAATCAAAGTTTCCATGGATAAATCACAAGATTAAAAAACTCATCAACAAGAAAAACAAACTCTATAAAAAGAAAAAAAAAGATACTAAATATACAAATAAATATAAACAAATAAAGACTCAATTACAAAGAGAGATGAGAACTTCATACTGGAGGTACATTGAAAACATGATTTTTGACATAGAAGTACGTGAACCGGAGCAACAATTTTTAAAAAAACAGCCTAAAAATCTTTTCACATATATCAAAAGCCAGAAAAATGAAAACACCGGCATTGCATCTCTAAGAAGTGAAGGTACATTACATACAAATCCCACGGAAAAGGCAAATATACTCAACAAGCAATTTCAATCGGCTTTTACATCAGAAGCAAATACGAACATCCCAGATAAAGGCTCTAGTACCTACCCTAAAATGGAACCCATCAACATCAACAGAGACGGTATATACAAGTTACTGAACAACATTAACCCAAATAAAGCTACAGGCCCAGACAAAATCAGTGACACTTTGCTAAAACAAAATATTAACATCTGCACAGACATCCTCTCATTAATATTCACGAGATCAATTGAAACAGGGCTAGTACCATCTGACTGGAACCATGCAAACGTCACACCAGTTTACAAAAAAGGAGACAAACATCATCCAGGAAATTACAGACCCATATCATTAACATGCATATCATGTAAATTACTAGAACACATATTGGCAAGTAACATGATGAAACATCTTGAAACAAATAAGATCTTATACGAATTACAACACGGATTCAGAGCAAACAGATCATGTGAATCCCAAGTCTTATCACTAGTACACCAACTTGTACAAAACAACAACAATAATATACAAACTGATTTAGTTATAATGGATTTTGCAAAGGCCTTTGATAAGGTACCACACAAACGACTAATATACAAACTCCAACATTATGGCATATCGGAACAAACAACAAATTGGGTAACATCATTCTTGTCAAATAGAACCCAAACAGTACTTCTTGAAAACTCTTCATCTTCACAAATACCAGTCACTTCAGGCATCCCCCAGGGCACTGTACTAGGACCAATACTCTTCTTGATATACATAAATGACTTACCAGACTATCTAAAACACAGCCAGATTAGACTCTTTGCAGACGACAGCATTATATACCGAACCATTAAATCTCAAAATGACTGCTTAAAACTTCAAGAGGACATTGAATCTGCCATCAAATGGGAACAAGACTGGCTCATGTCATTCCATCCTGACAAATGCAATATTTTACAAGTAACCACCAAAAAACAACCACATCACTTCTATTACAACATGCACGGCCACATTCTTAAATCTGTCAAATCAGCAAAATATTTAGGCATCACAATATCTTCAGATCTTAAATGGAACACACATATCAAACAAACCATAGGAAAGGCAAACAGATCACTATCATTCATCAGGCGAAATCTAAAAATAAATTCGAAAACAGTCAAAGAACGGGCATACCAAGCCCTTGTAAGACCGAAATTGGAATACTGCAGCACAGTCTGGGACCCATACACAATCGAAAATAACAAAGCAATTGAACAAGTACAAAGAAAAGCAGCACGTTATGTTTGCCATAGATTTCACAACACCAGTAGTGTATCTGAAATGATAAACACCTTAGATTGGCCATCTTTACAAGAACGAAGACTTAAAACAAGATTGCAAATGTTCCACAAAGTTATAAACCACCAAATTGCTATCCCAGCTCAAGACATCCTCACAAAAAGCCAGTCAAAAACAAGATCGACCCACAAACAAACATACAGGCAAATTCAATGCAACAAAGACAGCTACAAATTTTCATTTTTCTGCCGCACTATTAAAGACTGGAACAATATACCTGCAAACATAGCCAATATAACCACTACAGACACTTTCAAGGAAGCACTTTCCACAGTTTGCTCCTTGAAACATTCCCACACTTACAGTAAACACTCATTTTGTTTTCATCTTATACACAAAAAATAAAAAATAAAAAATGCAAAAAAATTGAAATTGTCATAAAAAATGGTAAAATTGTAAAATATACTAAAAATGTAACTTTATTAAATGCCAAACCAGGCATGCGCCGGAAAATAATCATCAGTATGTTGATGGATGTTCCGTAAACGAAGAAGAAGAAGAAGAAGAGAGATAATTAACATGTTATTGTTGACTTCCGCAAAGTTTTTCGTCTGCTAAAATACAAATAGTTTTGTAGTTTTCTTTCAAATTTAGCAATTTTTTTTAACTTGCGTGCTTGCAAAAATTATATTTTTTTTTATTTATCATGGAAACCTCGAGTTTAGAAGCTAGAAATATAAGGTTTGTAAATAGTAATTTATCCAGTGTTAAGGAATTCAAATTAATTCCGGCAAGTTGACCACAAAATATTATTCGTTGGTAAATTTGGTGCCAGTTTCATGTATAGACTGTTAAGGCTAATTGTATGGGTTTGCCGCCTCGGATTTTCATACGCTCCAGGAACCTCGAATATTTCACGGTTGTCATTCATTTTATCTCATTTAATTTGGCTTAATTCAAAGCCCCATTTTCAATTCCGGCAATTAACATCCATGCAGTTATAAAAAAAATATCTTCTATATAGATCATATAAAAATGCAGACAATTGAGTTGCCGCCATCTTAGATATGCAAATTAGCAAATGTAATATCATTTCTGGATATGTATGATTCACTTGTTATTTGTTGGTTCAAGTCATAACAAAAGGGGTTATGACTTACACACGTAGATCATTTGGCTTTCTAACCTTTCGACCTCTAGCGTACACGATGTTGGTTATTACAGAAATGCATCGTGCGCACTAATTGTGGTATATATCTACGGTTTTATTAGGGATGTTTAGCTTGCAATTGTAAATCATCATTCACTCATAATAAACTGTTTAAACTTGTCATTAACTGTAAAGGACGGTAATATTACCTCGATTTGTATATTGGTTCATCCTGTACACCAAATGACGCAAAATAAAACCTTTTTGTACGTATCACCAGACGACATCTTGAACATCAACATTTAGAAATTAGAAAACGAATTTTGAACAGTGATGATGACGAATGACGGTTGCTTGATGAACGGTGATGGATCGCAGGTGACAAATACAAATTATGGGTGACGACAAAATAATGACGTTGATTGATATGACGGGTGACATTTGAAACCCAAACGTATTCACAACTGGTTTTGAATTTTGAATGATCTTGCGTCGGGTTACTATTTGATGACAGATCGGTACTTCTTGACGGGTCTAATTATGCAAGTGAACGTCAGATGTTCCAAAGAGGATTTCATTGACGTCATTCTCAATGTAGTCCTTGTTTACACAGGTCGAGATGTTCGATTTGTACAGCGCGGTACCGGAAATAGTAATTGGTGTATTGCGTGTAAACATATTTTCTCTGTTGAGAAGGTTGCAATATAATGTTAGGAAAGTAGTGGAAGCTTCTAACCCTTTTATCAATTTATGTTCGACATAATAAATACTGATGCATTGTTTCTAACTGATTTAGTTTTGTTACCTGACGGGTCGATGATATTTTTAACCTAGTAAAAATAGTTTAACACTATTTTTTATAAATTGATCTGCGAGATCTAATGTATCGCTATAGAGAAATACATTATCTGTGGAATACTTCCCGAGCAGTTAAATGTCTTCATGGTAAATAATAGTTTATTTCCGATAAATGAAATATCAGTGTACAAGCTCATTTATAAGTCACGCTAAACTATCCATCTTTATAGAACCGATTGGTTTGAAGCAAATAATTACCATAAACAGCATATTTTTAACGTTGGTGTCATTTTTCTCCAATGCATGATGCATTTCTAAAACGGAAAACGTGATTTGTATCGAGACCAACAGAGCTGCTGCCAGGAGCGCGTTCTGCATTTAAGGGTTGATTGGAAACCCAAAGATCCAAAAACATTAATAAAATATTGGCTAATCTTGGATTGAGTAAAAATTAAGTGAAACAAGACCAAACGCATTGAATAAATATAACACACTTATCAACGTAGAATTTACTACCCTGTTTGTTTTTACATCTGCAAGTAAAAGCACTGTTCAGTGGTCAGTGATTGATCAGTCAGCTTTCAACAATCTGTCACTTCGTAACGTTGACTCTTACTAGGCATTCGAAGCACTCATTGGATTTGCAAATGTTGTTTCGCGATTTCTGTAATTAATAAAAAGGGTAGCGTTTCATATTTAAGTTTTCCGACCAGTCATTCGTTACTCGTTAAATCCCACTGTTCAGTGGTCATTCATTGATTGGTCAGCTTTCAGCAATCTAGGATTTAAATTGTATGTGTCACTCATTGGTTTTGGAGATGTTGTTCCACGATTGTTTTATTAATAAAAAAAAACTAGTGTTGCATAAGCTTTATTCAACCCCTTCGCGATTCATATCTCTGTAAAATGTGTTGATAACTATTGCGTTATGGGATCAAATTCATTATTCAGGGATTAGATTGACATTTAATAGATTAATACCCCTGTCAGTCACTGACACATTTGAAATAAAGACTAATTAATGAAAAAGAGATTAAGATTCTGACTAATAAGGAAAGATCGATTTAATTATTTTTCAGCTGAAAAAGTAGAAATGTTGACATTTCCTTACAAAGTCTAATGCAAGTTTGGTTATGCAAAAAAAATTCAATATTTCCTTACGTTTAATATATAGGGTTGACATGAACTTTGTCTTTACGTAATGCCTGTCAAGTATTGACATGTAAGGCTTGTATTCTATATTTAATTAACTCATCACTTAATTGGTCGATAAATAAGATTACACTTAAAGGTCAAGTTATTTTCAATCTCTCCACGATTCGATTTAAATCCATTTTGTCTCTCTTTATGCTTTCTATGTCCATTTTCAACTAATGGTTTCCACGAACTTAGAAACAGTAACTACATGATAAAAGGCACGTATTTTTTCTCTTTAATTAGCTACTGTTGAGACGATGTTTAAAATGAAAATAAAAATGGAGATATCAAATGTAGTGCTCACGGCGTCTTTCTGGGATAACATTCATCAGGTACGTTACTGGAATAACGTTCATCAGGTACGTTACTGGAATAACCTTCATCAGGTACGTTACTGGAATAACATTCATCAGGTACGTTACTGGAATAACCTTCATCAGGTACGTTTAAAATCGAAAGATTGGAAAGACAAATTATTGGGAGCGATAAAACCAAATGACATAAACAGGATAGCTAAACTCGGTTATGGTCATCTATGCCTGAGGGAGGAGAACCTTAGTTTTAAAGGAGTTTGTAAATTTATTCCACACCAATGAATGAATATCAATGTTGATATGAAACAAGGATGTGCAAGCAACACAGATTCCGAATGGACATTACCTTCTGTAGTTGTCCTATTGACAACCACCTGTTTAGATTTAACGCAGCTGCCGTTTTGTTTTTAATTCTTTTATGTCAGATTCTACCTGTTATCAAATGTCACGAATGTCTAGACTTCCTATATATAACTAGCAGACTTAACAAAGTTACAATGTATTTACACTCAGTTTAATTATTAAAACATTGTGTCGGAAATAAACAAATGTTTCTAAATTAGTAATTGGTGACTGCGAAGATTTCCTGTCAGAAGACTCACGGGCGATAAGTACAAGAGTATCGAGGCGTGGTCATTCGTGTGTTGCAGACGGTGTGTGAGTCAGCTTACTCGGGATTTTTTCTTACATGAATAAATGTTTCTCTAAAGTTTTGACATACACGACAAAATGTGTTACATGTACTCAATGTTATAACACGGTTTTAACTAGAGTATGTCTATCATTAGATCAAGAAACAATGTAACAACTCTTTCTAAAACATCAAATAGGAATAAGGGCCAATATACTCTTGTCTAAATATCTTCAGAAGCCGCAATCGAAGAATGAGAGACAATACAATTCTCCAAGGAAAAATGAATAAAGGACAAACAACGATATACTATGCAGAAACCAGAAGATCGAGAGATATCAACGTCATAAAACACCGGAGGTGACCTCGGGTGCTCCGGGAGGGATTTAGGTCTCGCTGCACAATTTGCACAATATACATAAAATATTGGTGTATTGACGGTAAATATAGAATTTATGTGGCGAGGCTTAGAAACGGGGGAAAGACGAGCTTTTAGCGAGTTTTTCCATCCGTTTCGTGCCGAGCCACATAAATTCTATATTACCGTCAATACACCAATATTGTATTTATCCTGCAATAAAATTTGCAACAACAAAATTTTTTATTCAATTTAATGATAAAAAAAGATAACGGAAACCCCAATATTATTTCCGATAAGGAGTGTGGCTTAATAGCGTTTTTAGGCTAATATAAAAAGTGTTATTATGACGGGTGTGGCTTAATAGCTTTATTATGCTAATGCGAAAAGTTTTATTATGACAGTGGTGTGGCTTAATAGCTTTATTAGTCCAATGTGAAAAGTGTTATTATGACACTGCCATAAAAAAGCAACAGTTTATTTCAACCCATTTATTATGACAAAAAATAATACAATTGCAGGATAAATGAATATTGTATACAATAACATGCACAGCCAAGCGATCGACACCTTTCAGACAGTACAATCACAGATTACTTTCAAGTACAAAACAATTTTCTGAATATTCTCACCCTCAGCATGCTAAACAACAAAAATTTTGCATATTGCAAACACTACTGTGAAATACAGACACATATCGTCAGATTAGTTGCAAAGTCCAATCGTACTAGCACAGAAACAGAGGCACAATGGATACTTCTAACACATATATACATGACCACCCAGTCTACTGATCCGACACACATACATATAATGACGGGGCCATATTATTGTCATGGACCTAGACCTTCTCTCACAGTGAAAAGAGGTGGTCATGTAAACGTGTTCCACATGTGAGTAAACTGCTGAGCCTCACATATAAATATGACATTAAAGATATTCTACCGGTGGAGACAAAATATATTTTTTATGAGGCTACAAATCAAACATTGGCAGATTTCAACAATACAAAATTTTGCAAAGTGTAAAGGTTTGATACAAGGGTTGTTGTTTGTTCATAGTGGAAATATCAATGTGAAATTAATTGGATTTTACGTTTATACATTTTGTACCCTCTGACAGATATATCATATATCATAAAAATAGTGTGTGTCAAATCACCACTGAATGCGCTTGTAAAGACGATCCAGATACTAACTATGACAGAACAATCACAAAGATAAACATAACAAAATAGATTGGAACAATGGGCAGTAAAATCTGGTATCCATCATTCTCAAAGAATACCAAGACAATATAATTCGTGTTTGCCAACCAAAGATTGGAAATCCTAATAATTCAAAGGTCTTTGGCAGCAAGGAATCAGGGAACAATACATCATTATCTGATAAACAATGTCAGTCCAGAAACACTGACTACTGAGCGGATTATACCCACTGCCACTAATAGTCAACAGCGGTATATCTTACCGTACATATATAGAATGTGTTGTTAATTTTCTCGGATCGAATACAGCTTCCATCTGCCCATTGTAGGAGTAGTAAAGGAAATCGGAATCGTCAATGTGAGAGGTGTTAATTTTCAGCTTGTGTGTTAATTGCATGTATTGACACCCGTTGGTATATGTGAGCAGGTGTTTTGTTCAAAGTACAATATTCCATGCCTCAAGAATGGGTGGGGATAATGAACAACAAGGTCCTTGACAATAAACAAATGCTGTTTATCAAATTACATGCCTTGAATACAATAGAATTGCGATTAAGGTACAATGCTATTTATTATCAACTGTATTTATCTCGTAAACCACAAAGAAAAGTTCGAAGACAAAAATACCACCAACCTTGAAGCTTTCAAAAGCATATTCTTTAAATCTAAATTGGAATAAAATGAAGTGAAGAAAAACAAAGACTATTTCCATCATAAAAAACAAAGACTATTTCCATCATAACAGTTTGGTTACTAAACACGTAGATATTTAATTTAGTAAGGAATAACTGTCATCAGGTACACTCAATCTCAACAGATTGGAACAAAAAAAAACACCAAATAATCTAAAGATCTTAGGGAGCTTGAAACTATTGGGACTTAACAGGATAACTACAATCTGTTAATGTCACATATTTCAGGGGGAGGAGACGTTTAGCTTTATAATGATAATTAAATTATTTAGCAACAGGAAATGTCAATAATAAATATATCTAATAAACAATATCAGTGTCGATAGACTGACTACATGGGCGGATGATATCCTCGGGGACTAATAGTTCACCAGCAGAGTTATTGATATAAACGTAGATATTATATTGAGTGCGGACGAAGTGTTTGAAAACCAAAATGCCTAACGTAAATAGCATAGCAATAATCTGGTATGGCCACCTATGCCTGAAAATAGAACAAATTTCACAATCAGGAAATATATGTATTCTATTTTTAAGTACTATGGGTTATACAAACTCCGATTAATGTTCGTAGTTGGAAATCAACTATCAGACAGTTCGACATGTTTCTTTCTGTCGCTCTACACGAATCAGATACCAAAAATGCTTTATTGAGTGGAAGAAATACTGAAGTTTTTTATTTGACCCCCTTTATTAGTACTCAAAATTGCAGGATTTAACATTATTTAGAAGCCTAAAATAACTACAATCCTTTTCTGTATCGATACAACTATCAGTTCATGTTAGTTAAGTTGTTTGAGGTCACACATTTTAAAAACTACTAAACCCATTAAACATTGTTGTTCATTCAAAGAAGAATGCACTTTGTACAGTGTAGTAAATTTGTAGTTCATTCAATCTTCTTCTGTGTTGATGCAACTGTCATTTGAGTTTAGTTTATTTGTTTGAAGTCACAAATAAACACATTTTAAAAACTAATATATCCATTAAAACCTATTGTTGATCCAATATAATGTTGATATAATGTACAGTATAGTAAATCTGTAATTGATACAATCGCTTTCCGATTCTAAACTATACCACTGTCAATTCAGATTAGTTAAATTGTTTGGAATCACATATATACACAATTTAAAAACTACTTAATCCGTCTATTAAACCTTGCTGTAGATCTAAAACAAGTACACAATTTATTCAGTGCAGTAAATGTCTTAACTGCTTTCTCTGTATGAACACAAAAGAACACTTGAATATATAATGAAGCCCTGAAATTGAATCCCAAATTGTACATTTACATAATCAAATGTGTGTTGCAGGTTGAATAATATGTTAGTAAATAAACAAATCGCGCGGGGTGTTACACTTTTAACACCTGGTGAATGTGTAAATATCCACAGCCAGAAAACAAATAATTTGTTCAATGGGTGTACGTATTAGGGTCAGGGAAAATGGCAAAATCGTGCTTTGTTTCGAAATTGCACTGTCATGAGTGTTTTCCACATATCGAATTACAATAGTATCGCTCCGTTAGTTAAGGTTACTTCACTGTCACACTAAGAACATGGTCTCAGATAAGAATTGTCCGGTGGAATTGTTTTTCAAATTCTGCAATTCGTGAAGACAATATACCGACCTCCTGCTCTACTTACAATGTAGTAGAGAACATCATGTATACGGTAATCGTGTGAAATTCTAGTAGTGAATGATGATCTTTTACTTTTTAGAAAAATTCCAAATACAACTTCATGTCGACAATGGTGTTTTTTTTTATATTAGCAATGGTTCGCCAGTGTGTCATCCTTTAAGTCGTCAGTGTGTCCACACTGATATGGTTTATAAGATATATTTATAATTGAAATTTGCAGCTCCCAAATAATGTAATTATTATTATAAATAATGATCATCTCCCAAAGACAGGGGCGACTTCAGATGACTTTAAATATCCTGTTATGACATTTTGATTTTTATTGCTCCCAAAGATTTTTACATTATGTAGCTATCCAACCTTTTGGTTTTTAACGTAGTTGATGACGGTTCTGCAGAAACGCGACGTGAACACTAATGTATACATCTACATTGCTTTTATTATCCAGAGTGTATATTGTGGAAACTTCATCAATACCTTTCAAATTCGTCTAATAGTATACATCTTATTTAAATGGACAATGATTAATTTATGCAGGACAGTAACAATGACGACATTAGTGTGACTAAGAAAACTTGGAACTAGCCGACTGTACAAAGCTAAAGTTGAAAGGAAAACCAATTGGTCAGAGCCGTACGTCGAGCAACAGACCACATATTCTTGGCCAAAAGAGATATTTTGTCAGAAGGAGACTTAGACACAAACATTTTTTTTTAAATCACTGGAGCTTTTATAGTGACATACCATTCGAAATGTTTAGCAAATTAAATTATCTTATTGAAATTTTAATTGAACTGAACAAAATCCGTACAAACAATTAACTGTACATATTTACGTCCACTCCTAACGTGTATAATAATAAGCTGTTTTTTTTTTTTTTTTTTTTAAAGGAAAAGCTATTTTCAACTTTTCTTTGATATTAAATCGTATTGTAATCATTTATGGGTTTTTTTTCTTATCATGCTGCTTTTAATGTTAAAATATCTATATATAAAAAAAAAATAATAAGAACCCTTAGAGTTCCTATTTTCTTTGAAAGGAATACAACTTTTTTAATCTTCACAATTCGATTTTTTAGACAAATATGATGCGCTGTAAATAGTTTTGTTTTAACACTTTTTCTAAAGTCTTTTTAGACTGGATATTGTTTTTTTTCCCATATGTAATGTTTATATAAGTTTACGAAATAATTAATGAAAGCCATACTATGTTGTGATTTTTAACATGAGTGTGCAGGATAAAAACTCATGTTAAAACTCACAACACAGTATGGCTTCCAGAAATTAGTACGATTCTGATATGTCTAACAGGACAAATACGGTAGTACACGTTGATGAGAAAGGCGGTAATTTATGATTGTCGGGAAGGGCGCATACAATTTAGCTGTTCTATCGTTCACACTGCTGCAAGCATTCGAACAGACGGGAATTCATTAACATGTGCTTTTACGACGGCAAAGTCGTATTGATGTAATAGCCGTAACAATAATATTGTGTTTTAAAGTTTTAATTACACATCGCATATTTAGTCATTCTTGAATATGTTGATTATTTTCAGTGAATATAGATGTTTCTACAATTAAAGCAACAGTGTAAATAATTTTATTGTGTTCATCGCCTAGCTAAAATTTGTGGATCGCGCGTGTGCCAATGAGAATTTATGATGAAATACATCGCTGGTTTGTTTACAAAGGGAAAGAAGGACGTCATATTAGAAGATGACATATATGAGATATTTATTTATTATTAAATATCGTCTTAGTGACAGGTGTAAATTAAGACGGAGAGGCTTAACTGTTAGAAACACTTATTGTCACTCCCTGCTTGTTATTGTATTCGTGTTGTTCCATCTTATATATTTTGATGTTTTTATGATTTTATTAATTTGTCATAGTATTTGTTTGTCCATCTTTTTTTATTGACGGATGTATACATTATCACCCTTCCTCCGAGCTTCCTGTAGAATTTACTGTGTTGTTGACTACTGTAAAATATTTGACCCTGAAAAGTCAATTTAGAACGCGCAGCATATTTATGAATGATGGCAAGAAAAATTGGAAGATACCAACGAGGAAATCAGAAGCTGTAATTCGACAAAGGACAAAACACCTCACAAAAAACTAAACATTGAACAACATGAATATCACTTAAACGGAAGTAACCTCAGATGCTCTAGAAGTGTATGCAGTTCCTGCTCATCAAGTGGCACCCTCCGTGTTGCCCCTGTTACACAAGTCATGGTTCCAACTTAACAACTAGGAACCGTTCGTTCCGTAACTTCATTGTTAGCAGCAACCCTATATCAAGGAAATCATGATATAACCCATGAGCTTTGTCTGGAACGTCATATCCGTTTGTGAGGTGTTTTGTCCTTTGTCGAATTACAGCTTCTGATTTCCTCTTTGGTATATAGGCGCTGCTGGAATCAGCATAATAGATCTTGAACTAATTAGTGTGCCTACATAATTGGAAAATTTCAAATAAATTGTGTTCAAGATAACAGGTGAAATAGTATAGTTACCTTAGCCTGAAGTTACTAATTATAAACGTGATTTTAGAAAATACATTAAGTGTATGCCCTGGTAGTGAGTTATAGTTTTCAGCTTCGTCTGTAAGGCGCAATAAATCAGATAAAAAGGTTTCAATTGGCAGTACAATTTCTCTAAAGTTTATTGATATTGTTCCATTATAGAGTGAAGAAGATTGATACGATTTATAGGAATTCTATTTAGTGCACAGAATACCCATGAATTTTTTTTAATTTTCAACCAATTATTGTCAATCCGGTGTTTAAATCGTGTATCTGAAGACATTAAAATGCGGATATCGTAACATAATCCTGAACATTTGATAGCATATTTTATTATTTTATTGACTTAAGTGAAACCTGTGTAATATTTAGTATGGCTAGTTAAGCGTAAAAGTGCACTCAGATTTTGTATTTGTAGTAAAATATTTTAAAATTCCTGTTTGATGCTATGTCTGAATAAACGAATGATCTTTAAAAGATTCAAAGCTTTAACACTTGACCTTTTTGATATTGAAATGTTGCTCTGGAACAACAAATTGACATGTGAAGTATTTGATTAGGTTCAGGAGTATGTTTTAATGAAAGATATTTATGATTTGTGTACGGCAAAGGTAGAAAAACTATGAGAGAAAGTTATCTACAAACTATATCTGATTATTCCATGAGTAACACACCATGGGTCTCTGATAAGAGGTAGGAACTGCTTACCCTTTACAAACACCTGCATTCAGCCCCGGTTTTTTTTGTGGGGTCTGTGTTGCTCGTCGTTTTGTTTTCTGTGTTGTGTTTCTGTGTTTTGTTTGTCTCCGTCCTGTGTCTTGTTTGCCCAATGTTGCCAGTGTCTCTGGATGGTCTATTCTTGATTGCTCAATCAGGTTTCTCTAACGTTAATTCAAGCAAGCATTTGAAAACATGATTGAAGGTACATACAATAATAATTCTACAATGTAGTGCATTCAGATAAAGGACTTCAAATTGTATTGAGCTATAATGCATATTCTACTAAGAAGAGTTTGAAGATACCAAAGGGGCAGTCAGAAACCGTATATCGAAGAAGAACAGATAACACAATGGCTAAAAGAAAAAGTACAAAAGGACAAACAACGATCGACAAAACATACGATTGTATAAAAAATACCAAAAATAGTGATATACCTGTCATTCTTGAGACAAACAAATTAAGAGTACCGACTAATTATGTTGCAGATAGGTATCCGTCATTCATTCATCAATATCTATGAATTGCTTTGGAATATTAAAATCTTTCAATTGACTGAAACAAATTTCAATTGTTTCGTACAGATCTGCCGATATTATTGTCCAGGAATATGATAGCCAATATATATGTGCCACCATGACGATCATATAGCAAACTATGTTGTCAGAGCATGTTTTTTTTTTATCAAGAACGTTCTAATTGTTATTATTGAAGTTCGCCAATAGACATTACTGAAAATCTATTATCTTAGCAATTCCAGCATTTATATAAGGCCGCATATGAATAAATTGGAAAAATTGTCAAATCCGATTAAGACAACGACCCCCTCCAGGTGACGATTCCGATTTATTTTGTTTTCGAATTCAGAAACGACCAGATGCAAGCTGTGGGATGTTTACGATTTAAATGTCTTCCTCCGTGATAGCCGTATAAGCGAATTCGAAGAAGATTGGTCACTTTCATTCATAATTTGAATAATGAAAATAATTAGAGGATTGTTTGGAAGCAAAACAATATGTGAACGTTGACCTTAATTTATGGTTGATTTAATTGATTTATTGTGTTTAACGCAACTTTCAGCAATCTTTTAGCTACATGTATATCATGGCGACCAGTTTTAGTGGTAGAAGAAGCCGGAGGATACACGGTGAAAACCACCGACCATGGGCAAGCAACTTGCAAACCTTATCACTTGCGGCTGCGAATGGAGTGCACCCTGTTTTGATAATTTACAAAGCCAGGTGCGAACCCACACCGTATTGGTGATAGGCTTGTATGAGTTGTTAGGTAATCCAACTACCTAACTCATTGAGCCACCAGGAAACCTCTATAAACATATGTTTATGACGTTGTTCACAATGGCACAAAATGAGTATAACGCACTGTTTGTAATATCATGGTACTTTTCAAGTGATAAAAATCAGTTTCAGTATTCAATTCTTACTTACATGGGCACAATTTTATGACATAAGAATAAAAACACTTTAATGAACAAACCATCAAATGTCAAAATAAGATCATAATAACTGTTTGCTACCAATCGTGGGTAAAACAGGAGTCAAAAGTCACAAAAAGGATAACAGTGCATTATCAAATATTACAACACAACAGTCATGGTTAAAATATAATATGCATATATTTATTCTCAGAAATATCTCATTGTAGCCTATGCAATGTAATCAACGATACAATTTAATTCGATTGGAAATGTGGTATTTTGCAAATTTGGGGGTACTTAAATAAACAGACTAAAGCACGTGAAGAGAAAATTAATTCTTTGTTTAGAAATTACAGGTGATCATTTCTTATTAATTTATATAGCTTTTTGTCCGTCTATGAAATGAGCAAACAGGATACAATTTATAGCCTTTTTGCCATTTTATAACAGTTTTATTTAACAATATACAAATTAGCATGAAATACATTTTCTGAACAATTGGTTGCGGTAGATGAAAGCAAATATGTCCTCACGTTTTATGTAACGAATTATCATGCATATGCATCTTATATTTGTCTAAATATACAAAATCTACTAGATGTCAAAAGTCACAATTCATTTAGTTCATATTAAAAACTATACTTGTAAACTAAGAACAAATTGATTTCTTTTTGCAATATTTGAGAGCCTTTGTACTGGCAACATTCTTGCACAGTTGGAAATAGAAAATTAAGACTTGTCGGGTGGGTGATCGACCTGCTGTTGGACAGGTTTGCCCGTTTCTTGCCTAATAAACGTTAGAGAAAACCGAATGGGCAACCAAGAATGAACAATCTACAGTCACAGGCAACATTGGGCACACAATACACAGGACGAAGACAAATAAAGCACACAAACACAATACACCCGCCTTGCTCCGCCAATAGAATTGTTGAATGTGGCAATAAATCCCATTTAAATAAATAAACAAACAAATCGATTTTTCAGATATGTATGTTTTATTGTTCTTTGATGAAATGAGGACCATTTGACTTTGATGGGAACAGAGGGAGTTAATTCCCCTTGTTTATAATTTTTGTTCAAGAAACCTCCCAGCCTGACCATTTTCTTTTGCTGGATTGAGTCATGGTATTCACCGACACTTTTTATAATTTTTGCTGAATAAAACTTTTTGCTTGATGGATCTCCTGTTTTTGTAGCAAGTTCTTCAATTCTGATCTTGGAATTGTATTATTGTTTTTATCAATTTTCTACTAGTATTAAGACAAAAGGTGGAAAATGTAACATTAGTGTGATTTATGAAAAATGCATGTACTATACATGATACTAATAGTTTTGCTTTAAAGTAAAAGTAGTTATAACCATTTTTGTAAATATATTTGAAATACTACTCTCACTGAACATTGATTCTTAGGGTATGTAAAAGGTGACACAGACAAATGTACGTGATGGTGATAGACCCGAGAGAAACAATACCATACCAACGGAACAGTTCCACAATCTAATCGAGAAATCGTAGAAACAGAAACAAAATGGATACCAATAATACATGTACATAACCTCTCAATTTCCTGGTTGGTGTTCAATAAATAGTGGCAGCGCCAAACTAATTTTATGGCATAATTTTATTTTATTTAAAAATGTTAATTTAGAAAATACCAAGAATTATGAAACCAAGATGACCACTATTAAAGGTATAAAAGTCTGACCACAATAATATGTCTTTATATTGCATTTTCTTAGGTACAACGCTTTGTTCAAAAGTGAGCTTCTGGGTATTAACTATGACCAGAAGTACATATACACTCTTCACATGTGGTCAGTAATTGGTCTACGATGTTGTGTATGGTCAAACAAAAGATACAATTGACATTTATTCCGTTCATCCAGGGCCAGTCAAGCTACTCTAGGTACTTTACGATCACTAGGATGTATATACTAATTAATCCTCAATTATCTTCAATAAGATCGCATGATATCATATCAATGATTCGGAAATGACTTCTACGGTCTTAATTATAAGTATAGTCTCCAGGTTATAGCGTCCATTTTCCTGCAGTAGGCGGTGTAAGAAAAAAATAATAAAATCATCTACCGCTCCTATATAGGCATATACTATGTTCGTAGGTCAACGTCTTCAAAGTATTAAGCAATTGTTATTACCATTTGTGATTGATAACGACAGGTGTCTTACACTTCCGTGTATTGCACCTATAACCATTTAACCTGTATGTCTCACCTTCCCTTATTCTTTTCTGTTATATTATCTAACACAAATGCACAACTAAATGATGTATATTATGTTTGCATTACTTTCCTGTTTGTATTCAGTCCAACCGGGAAGCCCGGGTATTTCCCATTTATGTAGAAAGCCGATAAAACATGATTAATTCCATGTCCAAATAAACAATCTTCACATGTGTTCAATAATTGGTCTAAGATGATGTGTATGATCAAACAAAAAAATTTATATAATACTGAGTCAGAAGCTTTATACAATACCGAGTCGGAAGAGATACCAAGATAGATTGACACACGATAACTATCTAACACAATATTTCAAACACAAATGAACAACAAAATAACAGAACGAAAACTCAAACAGTGCAAACATCAGTAGTCGGACCAGATACCCCACAGGTGACATCTGCCAAACTAACTATAAGACTTTAAAATGTCATACTTAGTATGATTTTCTGGTATTACTGGTTGCCTTTGTAGGATTTCATAACTAAGAAATAATTCATGGAAGCCAGAGTGTGTTTTTATCCAGAGCCTTTTGGTTTCCTTGAATTATTTCGATTCTGATACGTCTAAGAGTACAAATACGGTAGTATACATTGATTGGAAGACGGTAATTTATATTTACGTTTGTGGACAATGTCGCACACAATTTATGCTGCCAAATTCGAGCAAACGATAATTCATCAACATGTACATTTACGACACATGTGCTAATGAGATTATACCCAGTCGATAAATCGCTCGTTTGTTTACAAAGCGAAAGAAGGACGTCATGTTAGAATAAAAATTATACTTATTCGCTGTGTTGTCAGTATCATTATTGCGTGATACGTACAACACAAAATGTGTCGTTATAATGTTAGATACAGCCCATACATTGTATCTAATTCAATGAAAGTGTTATAGCTTATGCGAGGAGGATGTTTCATAGTTAAGTGTACATCTAAAAACAAAATAAATTATTCGTTAATGTTATACACCACCATATATATATATATATATTGTCTCGACCAGATGCGCTTTTCACTTACTGCTTTCAATGCGTTTTGACTTGCTCTTGATGACTATAACAGAGTAGCCATTTCTCATCTTGCTCCGCCTACATACCACCGTTAGTCAGTTATGTCTACATATTTATTTAAAACGTATTACTCCAGTTTTAATATTAATCATGTTTAAATGAACGTTTCGTGCACACTTAATTAAATATCTACGGCTTTTTGTACCTCAGTGTGCTGGGAATTTGCAGCGTTTTTTCCGATTTTTTATAGAAATAATCATTCTGTATCTACACTATGTTTTAGGAAATATATATGTTAACATGCTGATTTGGTCTACACAAATTCCGTGTCTACGTCAAAAACATGTTCGTCTCGTCTGATCAACATTGACAGAAAACAAGACCCGTCCCATGTGAATCGATTTCTCGTTGAAGTAGAACCAGATCCAATTAACAATGATGAATCGAGATACCACGGTGCAGTTAAGCTACTGATTGACAATGTACGAGCTTTAATCTAAACAAAGTACTTTTTAAGGGAATAATTTACAATCCTAACATTACATAAATGTGTATAAGTGAATGACAACAAGAACAAGCCATCATTAGCAGGAAGGAAACCACAAATAAAACAAGATTATTATATTTTATGTTATGTGAACACGCAGATGAAACGAACTAACAAGTCTAGACGACATAAATTCAACAGCTTATGTTGTTTTATTTTTTCTTGGCAAACTAAATTAGTTTGAATGAATGACAATATAATGTAGCCTTGTCCTGGCTGATCACTTGATATATTAAAATACATTGAATCTTGTGTATATATAGGAAATTATAAAAAAAACATGTCTGTATTTGGTATTAAGAATGAAGCGAGTAAACGATTGTAATCCCATATTGTAATAAACACGCTCCATTTATATATCGTGCAAGAAATGATTATTGAAATTAAGTGAAAACCCAGCATAATAAATTGTCGATTCCTGTAGAAATGCCACTCAACGGTTTTAAATGTGTTGTCTGTTTACTTATTTCAAGGAAGAATTTGAAGATACCAAAAGGGTAATCTGAATCCGTAAATTGAAAAAGAACAGACAACACAATGTCCAAAAGAAAATGCACAAAAGGACACAAAAACGATCTACAAAACATACACATTTTAACTTAAAGATCGAGTAAGACGAACCCCACTAAAAACCGGGTCACCGACCTATTTTTACGTAAATAGTAAACGCGGTCATAATATGACATTTTGCACCGTTTTGAGAAACTACATAACAATTCGTAAAGTAGTTGTCATATACAAGAGTCTGCTCTTACGGACACCGGAATACATTAGTGTGTACTGCATTATTGTTTCCGTGACAGACGAACTATTTGACACAAGTTAGCGTTTAAATGTCCAACATAGGTCAATTGTCCACTAATATGTCAATCATATGACTGACATCGCAATTCATTGTCCACTAATATGTCAATCATAAGACGGACATCGCAATTCATACGAGTGATAAATCTTAAAAGTATCCGGTCAAAAACGGTTTTATCTCGCTAATATTGCATAGCTATGTTGATTGTAGTTTACAGAGAAAATGGTCACGACCATAATTTGAGGACTGTGGAGAATTTCTACGTCTTTTGCATCGCTTCCAATCCTTCCAATTTGGGGAAGTGAAGTGCGTGATGTCTTTATAAAGATAATGTGTGTTTTGTCAAAAATTATGGTTTCTCACCCCTTGGATATATAGAATCTAACACCGGCAAAAGTGCAAGACAGGGAAATCTCCGAAATCCGAGGGTAAGATTTCAATCGTTCGCTGACGAGGCTCGCCTGGCGTCCAGGGAAATAAGACATGGTTTGCTCGTCACATTTGTTATTACAAAATTACTGTCCTTATTTGACGTAGAATTCCATAGGTGCTGTCCTCATTTGACGTAGAATTACATAGTTGCTACCCTCATTTGACGTAGAATTCCATAGTTTATTCCCTCGAGAAAACACTCCGGAATGATTAACTAATCTCAAATGATGACCACAATTGTTTTTTTTTTCACGAAAGAAGATAGTAACATAATAACTCGTGTACACAAGTATGTAAGACACAACAAATTTCTACTGACAAATGTTGAGCAAACAATAAGCAAACTAAAAACAGAAATCCCAAACAGCACAAGCCATTCATAGAATAACAATGACGTCCCAAACAACCATTTCAACAATATTATGACGGTATGAAAATGGCAATTCAATATAATCAGCTTTGAAAGCATATTCAAGATCTGTATGTGAAGCGGCCATTGCTGATATCATGAGCTGACGGACTGCTCAGTCATCTACCGTCCGGAGAAACTCTGGACGTTAGGGGAGTAGCAACATTGGTTTTTTTATCAGTGTTTGTCCGTTTGCATTTAGTCAATGCATTGTCTGTATTCCTCGATTTACGGCTTCTGAATCTTCAAGTTTGTGACTATACATTATCCGACAGTCATGTGAGTATTCCTTGAAGAAAAACTAGGTTATTTTTCTACATTTCGGGTTTAAAGTGTGATATGTGTATCCACGAAGAATTTCAATATTAAAGGAAAACTCCAGTCAGTTGAACAATTGTAATAATGGGGTCTGCCTATGATATTTCGCTAATAGATGGCGTATGTGTTCTA
The DNA here is from genome assembly GCA_002080005.1 of Gigantidas platifrons. NCBI lineage: Eukaryota > Metazoa > Mollusca > Bivalvia > Mytilida > Modiolidae > Gigantidas > Gigantidas platifrons. The sequence goes on along the minus strand of MJUT01059828.1, from coordinate 1,145,634 downwards.
TCAGTTATTACTTTCGGAACTCCTCGGCTAGCATCAATAAAATAACTAAAGTAAACTGCGATATTGATTTGTATATATTCGTGTAAAAATCGCCACAAATGCAGTGTTTAATAAGTGGAGGGTAGCTATCAAGAAGACTGACCATGCGACGAGAGGTCCATGGACGCCAGGGAAATAAGACATGGTTTGCTCGTCACATTTCTAGGACATCTTCTTCAGAGTGTATGTTGCCGATTGTCGGGATTACGGTGTTAGATGTCTTCCAGTGTTGAGTTAATAAAAATTTATATTACTTTTACTTCCTGAATGGCTCCTCTAAGTATAGTATTCAATATATTTGATAAGACATACGCACTCACCATTTTACTACTGAGGTTTTTTTTTTTAGAATAAAAATAGTTTACTTTCCACTATGTCCATTTTTTTAAGTAGACCTGAATCTAAAAATATTGTTTGGTTAGGCTAATTATACCCTACCTAACATTTAGTGCCTATCCTAGCTATGTTATTAGTTTTTCGCAATTGGCACAAGATGGAACATCTGCATGCCCAATATATCCTATACCAAAAAAAGAAAAGACATTCTAAGTTGAAAAACTTGTGTCTACTCCATTTGTTTTGAACAATGAAATATGTACCAAAGTACCAAAAAAAAATTAAAGATTAAAAAAAATCCTGGTTATCGTACCTAACACTTTTCACAGGGTTAACGGTAACCCTAAACACACAATTATTGTTTAGGTCTCATATGCATGTATCTTTTACCTCATGTATGTATAAAAAAATATTTTTGATCTACCTGATGTGTGAAAAAAAATTGGATTCTCTACTGACATAAAAATCCCAAGCCCCACTTCACTAATAAAATTGTTGGTGTCTAATAAAGAAAACACCATTCTGCGGGAAGACATGTCGCTCGACTCTGGCACATTAATGAATAATCTGATTCCTAGCCGACCAGTCTTTGTTCTCACTCCTTAATGCTGCATGCTCTGCAGAGAAGCTACAAATACCATTTTTTAGGTTTGACCAGACTGGGACTCTATCCCATTGATCCAGTCAAGTCGAGCATGTTAACCAATGCACCACCAATGAGACAGGAAACCATTTTGTCTACAGACCCATAACATAATACCACCACAACAAAATTTCTGTTTTCATATAAAAATCACACTAAAAAGGAGCAGTCCTTCAAAACTTTCATTAAGCTAGGGACTTGTGCCCAAGTTGCTTAGTTGAAGTTAGTTTATACAGTCAATATGATCAAGCACACATTAAAAAAACTCATAGATTAGCTTCCAGTCAGATTTGAACTGACATCTTTTCAACTTTATTGAAGTGTACTACAATGTACTATAGAAGCCATAATGATTGTAATGTAACACAAAGTACATAAACAGATAAATAAAACACTCAAACAAGTACTTAAAAGCATCTTGTACACAAGAATGTATTTAAGACATATTATTAACAGATGTACATGTATTGTAATCTTCAACATAGAATGGTTAAATGTTTAAATTGTGTATTTATAGACACTAATTGTATCAGGTAATAATATTCATTAAAAAGTTGTTAATGTTTTCGTGCTTCATGAAACCTTTTTTTTCGAGCAACTGTTTGTTAGTAGCGACTGGCCCCTCAGCTTAAATAGTCTCAAAGGGTCAATATATTACTTCAGTAACACTATATGATATAAATATACAGGCATAACATGACAAAAAGTCAAATATTTAATGGCTGACAAAAAATTACGAATATCCAAAAAACTGAAGAGTGAGCAACAGAAACACAACTAAGAATCCGAACAGACATGAACTCAGATGCTCTATATGAGTCTGCAGTTCGAACTTCACTAACACCACTTCATGGGCGGAAGAGCGGAGGGTAATTGCCCTCCCCACTTTGGAAAGGGTATGCTTTGAAACCATAGTGACATTTTTTATTGCTGCAGTTTTGAAAATATACCAGACAAATAAGGAATACATTTTTGTACATTTTTCATAAAGATGTATACCGAATGTAATGAGTATCATTTAAATTATATTTATTGAAGTAATTACGCATGATTGTGTATTTATATTTCAAAGATAAAAACAATATTGAAAATTGTGAAAAAGTTAATGTTTTTTTTTCATATTACATTTTAGTGTAATTTTCATTAAAAAAAACCTATTGAAAACCCCATGATTTTTTCTATTGAAAATGTGCCCCGTTTTTTCACATTCTGAATGATAACATGTATATGATGCTTTCGGTGTGTTGTTTTTGAATATTCAAAAAACAAAAGGTGTGGAAAAAGTTGGCTCAGTTATTTTTTTTTATTAAAATGAATTTATTCCTAACCTATGGATATGAATCCCATACGGTTTTAAAAAGGCAGTTAACTTCACAATTTTTTTTCAAATTATAATGGATAGCATTAAATATGACAAATTTTCCCCGTCTTGTTTCTGAATCCTCTCACGAAAGCACATTCATACTGATCCGTCATCATAATTTTTTGATGTTTTATTTTCAGTCGGGCCAACTTAGACATTCAACAAATACGATAATATTGAGAGGTAACGAACATAAATCGTATGCTTGGGTTTTCGGTGTAATATGTACCTTTCAATCAAGTCAGTTTTTCGACTGTTTGTCGATGCATTTCAGCGTAGTAGATAATTTTTGAGCTTCGGCACTGGCCACAGCTGATCGCCGTCCACCATGGTGGAATCGAATAACTGAAGAGCTTGAATTGCATGTATAATCCGAGACTAGATTATGCCTTTTGTTACCTCACATTAAAAAGTTCATTATTTGGTGCTATATGCAATTTCAGTCACTAAATTCTACCTTACGGTATACATTGTACTATCTTTAACTTTCATTAACACACGTGTCTTTTATTTACTGCCATCTAAATTTTCACACTAACTTGTCAAGACCATGGCGTTTGCATTTAACATCTTTAAAACTGAAAGCAATTCCGTAACCTTATAATATGCATTTGTGTAAAATTGTGAATTTTCTTTCAGATTTAAAGATATTAATATTGAAACTCTTCGTGGACAACAGAAACAAGTCGACAAACAACAGCATCTGACATCTGTACTCTTGCGACTTGGATGTGGCAGTGGATAGAAATCTGTCTTGTGTCAGGTAAAGTTTCGATGTATTGGATATGATTTGATATGTATCCTTATAACACGTCATTTACGACCACTGTGAACATTTTATTTCCCTTACCAATGGGGAAGCTATAAGCCCCAAATCGAAGAAAGAGAAGCAATACAATGGCTGCTGCAGAAGGTTGCAATGTTAATGGGAATGTGCAGTCCCCTCGAACGGTGCAATTATAATCCTCCACAGTATGATGATGCCCATGTGTGAGGGGTCATAGCACGATACCCAATGGGAGCAATTTGCGTATATGTTCTTTCGTTATTAACATCTCAAAAACTGGAAGCAAATCCACAACTTTATATGAAAGCCTATAATATACAGATGTAATAATATTTGACAACCAGCAGACGGATATAAATACTGTTATTGAGCATGATATAGACACCATAGACATTGATGAATGTCTTTTGGAAATTAATATTCTTGCTTTCAATTAGTACACGGTAAATTGTTGCCAGTAAGTTCTTGTAGTAATATTTACTGTTATGATGAATACAAGTATGGTATTTATATCTCGACCAGATGTCTAGAGCAACAATATAAGCACATTTGATTACTGACCTCAAAACACTCTCAACAAATGCTACATTTACAGTATTAAGTCAATTATTCAAAATTACCTTATATATTCGTATAAAAATACTTGTGGATGTATTTTGTAGAATTTGTTTCTTGTACAATATAATTTAAAAAAGTACCACACTGTAGGAACAATTCCAATATCAAATATTAAATTCGTAGAAAGAGGGAATATCGATATCCCTAGCAGAAATATACATGACTATTTACTTTCCTATATATAGATTAGTACAGACACTTCTATAACAAGTAGCGGGGTTAAACTAGTGTCATGGGTCCGAACTTCTCTTCTTAGTGAATTGCTGTAGTAATTTAATTACAATAAAACAATTAAAGCAGAATATTCTACAGTTTAATCCAACACTATTTCATTATTTTGCTTCTTGTAGTTACATGTTAAAAAACTGTATTAGCGAGTGCAATACAACCTAGAAGTTTTTACTTCTTAATTTACTATAAATACATAATTAACTGTGACGTCAGACATTCAATTTGGTGTTTAATTTAGGAAACATATTTAACCACAGGATATAATCTACTTTCATAATTGATGGATGAATCTGTAGAATTTTCTACTTTTAATGGTTTTATTTCAATTAAATTTGACAAGCTCTTGAGAATATTTTTAGGATTATGTGTTTTTATATGAACACGTAGGGTAATTTAGAAACAGTTGACATACATTTGGTACGACGCTGTACTGTTTCACTTTCTCGTAATCTTAAACCAATACAAAATAAATGCTGAGAAAACCGAAAGGGAAATCATAATATGCGTTTATTAGTTTCAAGAAATGTTTTCGTCTTTTGAATTCTAAATTACCATGAAATGCAACTCAAAAGAATAAATCACAAATGGAAGATAATTAAATCACAGTACACTAAAATGCAGTTGACATAATAATCTTGTTTCCATGACATTCCAATTGACGCGGAAATATTAGATTGACAATGCAATTATTTTTCCTATTTATTTTCGGCAGAAGTGTTTAAAAAACATGTCAATTTTGTACAAGCAAATGCGTAGATACCACACTTAATATATCTGATAACCATAAATTATGACCTTGGGTGTTTCAAATTTGAAAAGACGAATTTTCGAGGATAGGCGTTTTTTGCAAATAATTACATCATATGACGGAAAATCCATTAATTCTGAAATATTCTGTAATAGTAAGCAACAAAGTGTGATCTCATCATTAGATGTACATACCTGAAGGGTTCTGAAATTAATAGAACAATATTTTACTACGACATAACGAATTTGTAATTCAACATACAGATACCGTCTAGACCACAGAAACGTTGCTGCAGTCAAAAGTGTGGGAAAAGGGAACATCAAATTAGCTGATCAAATTATTCCATAGAATCCTTTGATATGACCAAACTATTGACATCTGTCAAGATTATAATTGCTCCAAAGAAAAAATGTCATATAGAAGACCCTTCTTGTACTTTGTAATTCGTTTTGGGTTAATGAAAACCGATTAGGTATTTGTACTACAAATAACCTATGTAGATAACATCAGCCATTATAGGCTTATTTGTCCTGGTTATTAGCTTGCGTGCATTAACTAATTAGACATAGGATCGAGTTAAAAGTGAACTTGTAACAAGCCGTTAAAAATATTATCCTTATTTTTCATGCAATTTTCCTTTGAAACAATACTAATTATTTATCTAAATCAAATTGATTGGTATTGATCTAGAATTTCTCGCTGTCAGTTTTGTCAGTGAGATTTACATGTCTAGTGCAATGAGAAAATTTGGATTAAGGTTCCATCCAAATATATTTGAACAATCGTTTCCGTATAACCAGCTTGGAGACAGCTACTTCTGACATAATTACAGGTTGTAATAATTCCTGGCTTAGGAGTGAAAAGGTTAGTCATGAGATATTGATAATAAATGAAAAGCGGCAAGCCAAGCGTGTAAAATAACCTTATTTCTATCTAATCAACCCACACGTGCACGCATTTCACTGCTTAATCTTCTAAATATTGAAATTGGTTAATGCTTAGGTTGATATTGTTATATTTGGAATCTGATTATATCGGTGAAATACGGGACATCTAGATTATTGACAAAGCAATACCAAACAAACATATCGTAACAGGAATCAGAGGCTTAATCCTGATATTTGTTCATATGGAGAACTTAAAGAATGGTATTTGTGTATTCAAACAAATATTTGGCTATGTGAAGAAAATAATTGTACATTTGTGTTAAAATTTGCAAACTCACGAAATATTGTCAGATACTGTTAGATAATGTACCGAAGAAAACTTCTCCGATATCGCGGTTGTTGTGACATAAACAAAATGATCCACATTTCTCCCATATAAGATACAATTTTGTTTGTTATTTTAGCCAATAAGGGGACAGCATAATCCCCAATATATGCGTCTATGTTCAAACCCATGCCTTAATAAGGCCAACATCAAAACAATAAATATTTCAAGTTCTAGCATTTATCTACAGTGCTGAAGAGTACCAACTGCAGGCTAAGTTTTTTTCACAAAGTCTTTTAAATTAATTGACTGTCCAAGCTTTTAATTATAAGCGTACATGATGCAGGTTGGCTTGGTTATGTTTATAGTGCTTAACACCACTTTCAACAATATTTCAGTTATATCGTTCCGGTAATTTGATTATTGTCGCATCAGCCTGTTGGAAATTGAATTAGAACCAAGAATTGGAGCAAATGACCAAAACGGATAAAATAGATTGAGAATAAATCACAAAAAATACAAATTACAAAACTTACAATTGAATTGATTACTCCGAATGGGATATGGATGCATGCAGTAAAAATGTAGATATTTAATTTTGTCCGCACGACATTCAGGCGAATGACTGCAAATAATTAAGTGATTGCGAAATAAGAAAACATAATTTGTATTCTGTTGGGGAAACTTTGCTTACAAAAAGATAAGCGAATTTATGTTTAGCCAGACTTATTAAAATATTTAATTTCTTATCAAAAGTTACTGGAATACATATGTAGCAAAAGGACTTTTCCTTATCACATTAGATAAATTATTGTACTTTCAATGAAAACTTATAGCTCTAATTTAATGTATAAGACACGTTTCTGTAATGAATATTATAAGGTACGCTCCAGGTCAAAAGATGGGCATGTCAAAATAAATTAAGTCTATGGGAGGAAGAACATCAAAGGGCCTAAACAGGATATATATTATCTCGATAAATTAATTGGAATATCATATCTATATTACTGGTGGAAATCTATTTCCCTGACTATTTGTTTTCGTATTTCGGCACACTTTTATTTCGTTCGAGTCATTGGCTGAATGCCTATTGCATATTTCAGGAGGTTTTTGTTAATGTTATTAAAGTAAAATTTCATTAAATGAATTCATAAATGTGTTTTTTAATGCAGAAAAAAAGAAGAAGATAGGTTTAATCAACCTTCAAGGACTTCATATATGAGACATGACTAGTCTTCAGATGTGTAAAATTTAATCATCATGGAACAACTTTACTGAACAAATGTTAACAAGTTTACCTGATTGTTTGACTGGATTTAATTATCAGAACTTACCATTCCTTGGTTGGTTCTATATATTTTTTTTATTTTGGTGAAACACTAACATTTAACAATATCCCATCTTGGGTAATCTTAGGTAATCATTTATTCATCTTTGATCGTCCAATCATATGCAAGACAGTTAAATATTTTGACAAATAGGACAACAGCTGTTTGTGGGTACTTTAATGGTAGGATCAGTTCCGATTGTTCTGTTTAAAATATGAGCCGTGACGTGAATCTATACGAAATGCCATCAAATGTTAGTGTATCACAATAAAGCAAACAAACAAAAAACAAAACCAAACAAACAACCCCCTCAAATAAACAAAAACAACAAAAAACTAAAACAAAACAAACAAACAAAAACAAATACAAAAAAAAGAATGAAATTAGATATCTACGTTTTTATTACTATCGGTAGTTCGATACCTCTGCTGGTGGACTACTAGACCCCGAAAAGTATTACCTACTATAGTGCTTTTTGGCCCTGTTGTTGTTTATTATATATATTTCTTATTGAAATTTACATTTCCTAAATAATGTAATTAAGAGTGAAACTGCCTCCCTCAGGTATAGGTAACCGTACCAGAATTGGTTACCCTGTACATACCCGTTTGGTTTTCTTTCTAACTACGGCATTTTAGTTATTTTGGTTTTCCCGTCTTTTGAGCATACCTGATCAAGTTTATTGCAGATATGCATCATGCGCAGTAAATTAGATGTTTTTCTTTTGGCCATTGTGCTGTCTGTTCTTCTTCGACTTACGGATTCTGATTGCTCCTTTGCTATCTTCATACTCTTCTGAAGTGTTTATTTTCTTTTGTGCAGTTTCTGAACTTGCATTTAAGGATGACAAGATTAATAATAATGAAATCTCTTCCAAATTATGAAACCAATTTGCAAATCTTATAATATCTAAACGTATCAAATATATTTTTTGAAATGTCTGTCTTCGACATATAAATCTGGTCTGTTGGCAGGAAGTATGTCTTTAATATTATCTGACTATGTCTTGTTCTATATATGACAGGTAAATTAATTAGTTCCTGGTAGAAACATATGATATGCGTACCTTGCGGCAAATGTTGAAGTGCGTAAGAAAGAGGAAGAGCGACTAGCTGCAGGTGAGAATTTCATTCTTGTCTTTAGGAAAGTACAAATAAATGGTATATTTCCTGACAATGTACATTTTTATTGCAACGTCGTCAATGGAAAACAAATGATAAATTTACATACAAAATGACAATACATTTGGATGATCAGTTGATTTCTTCAATTGGGTATCCACCGCGCGGTCCTTGTTCGACCAGTGTCCATTACACTTTCTTCTACATAAGACGTAGGATACCAGGAGGTATCATACGTCTAGAAATACACATTGTCATAGTCAATACGTGTACTGGTTGTGGAATAAAGACAACTATGTAATCGCAGTATTTAAGAACGAAACTTTACGATAAAAGAGATGATTTCAATTTGTCCATCGTGAACTTTTCATTTATATGTAGCAACATTCCAGCAGCACCTGAATATGGAGAATATATCTCTCAGTTGATACGATATTCCAGAGCGTGTGGTTCCTATCGATATTTCCTTGATAGAGGGTTGCTGCTAACAAGGAAGCTAAAGTTGAAGTCATCACTTCGAACATTTTACGGTCACCATAACTTGGTTGACCGATATGGACTATCCGTGTCACAAATGACCCCGTATATTTTCTACTTGTCGTAATCACTTCCCGGTCCTTTCTTAATTCATGACTTCATCACCGGGTTTGTAACTAGATTAATACGACGTGTGCCACTAGTGGAATAGAAAATGCCTACCCTTCTGGAGCACATGAGTTCACTCCCGGTTTTTAGTGAGGTTCGTCTTACTCGATCTTTAGTTTTGTGGATCGTTGTTTGTCCTTTTGTACTTTTCTTTTCGCCAATTGTATTGTCTGTTTTTCGATATATGGATTCTGATTACCCCTTTTGTATCCTCAAACTCTTCTTACTCCAGCCTTTAACACTTTCAACAATAGTTAAGTTATATCGTGGGGGTCAGTTTAATTGGTGGAGGAAACAGAGGTACCCGGAGAAAATCACCGACCTGTCGTAAGTGGCTGACAAACTCGATCACATAATGTTGTATCGAGTACACTACGACATGAACGGGTACGAACTCCCAGCGTTAGTGGTGATAGGCACTGATTGCGCAGGTAGTTGAACATCCAACGAAAGTCCCTAGCCTTGTTGGCAAATTCTACTTTCGGTAGATAACTTATATATGTTGGATTGTCATCTTTAAATAATTTGCTTTCAAAATAATGATATAGAATTACGGCCTTCTTAGGAGGTAGAAAACAACACTTCTTAAGTGGTGATCGGTACTGATTTGCACAGGTAGATGCAAATCCAACTACCACACGCTCACGACCTCGACGGGCCCCACTAATAATGTAGACCCACACAAACAGAAAATAAAATATATACAAGTTAGTTAGAATATGTATTTATTGAAAATATATAGTATCAAGTGTAGAAGTGTTGGCTGCAAGCGACCGTGAAGATGGAACAAACGTTTCGCTACTTTAAATGAGGAGCAATTAAAACAACTTTTGTGCGAAAAAGGGTTACCATTTTATACATATAAGGTAAAAGGTAAAATATATTTAGGTTTAAAAATTTCAACATCGTACACAAGTGTTTAAAATTTATCGTTAAGTTAAAAATAAAACATAAAACTGCCATCTTTAACTGAAACTTCAATCCACCAATTGTAGCTGCTGAGAACCTTCTCACCAAGGATAGCCCATGAAAGCCATTCAGCTTATTTCCAATGGGATCCTTTATAAGTATCAGCTTAAAGTTCAAATAGACATTAAAAGATCAACATGAGCGGGTAGAGGGATTACTTAATTTTAAAATAAGTACATTATCTATGAAAATATATATGTATATATAATTGTCATTATTATGATATGACACGTCTTTCCCGTTCTTCACTGGTATGTATCAGGTGGCACTTCACTTCTTTTTTTTAAATCTTTGCAAATCATTGATGGATTTGATCGAATCGGGTAGAGAATTCCAATCATGGATTCCATTGTAGTAAAATGTTGTTGATTCGATGCCTTTAATTTTTGGTGTAACATAATTAATCTGACTTGATCTAGTATTATGGGCATGATGTTAATTAATTTTGATGAAATTATTTTTCAAATAAGAAGGACATGTATCATAATAGATTTTATGAGCATGGTTCAATCGAAGCTGTTTTACTCTGTTTTCAATATTTAAAAATCCTAGACTAGATAATTCAGCTTGCTTTATACTAGTTCTTGGGCCCATGCTTTTGATGAATCTAACTGTTTTGTTTTGTGCCACTTGCAGTTTGTTTTTTAAAGCACGAGTTATACCAGCGTACCAGGAGGAACAAGAATAATAAAAATGACATTGAATAAGTGCCATACTTAAAGTTTTCCGCGTTTCGGCAGATAGACAATTTGCCTTTC
>MJUT01059828.1:1079846-1132893 GCA_002080005.1 Gigantidas platifrons | reverse complement strand
ACATTTTTATTTTGATTAAAAAGAAGGGATTTGATTGTACATTGATCGCAAATAAAAGAATTGTGTGCATCATTTTGCGTTTTTTCTTTAGAAATTTGGTTGCTAGTGATATTTGTACATTTTATGTGGGTTTTCTGGTCGCAAATAGAGCAGTTGATAGATTTACTACTTTTTATGATGCCCTTTGAACATTTACTACACGGATATTTTGGATTCCGTTTAGATGGATTTGGCCCTGGATGTGGATGGATATCACCACTTTGTAAGAGAAAGAATAGAAAAAGAGACCCGGTAGAGGTTTTGGAAAAAGTGTGCTGACCAGAGTTGACAAAAATATGTTTCATTCGTGCATGACGAGTTCCATGATCAAAATGAACGTCGACTGTCAAAAATATTTTTATATCAAAGATTAAAACCTTTCCAAAATCACTTTTTTGGAAAGAATTTAAACCAGAAAAGTCAAAATAATGATGTCTACATATTAAATTTGTAGGGGGAATTGACAATTTGTAATAGTTGTTGATATAACCAGCAATAAAAACATAAAATGCGGAGACCAAAAACACACCTCTTCCACCCGTCATGCTGACCTTGACCTTGATCTGTGGCATATAATAGTGCCCAAGTCATAAAATAAAAACAATTATTGACTTTTGATATCAATTGACACATTTATCAACCCAAGAAGTGAAAATCACCTCGGCCGTTGGCCTTTGTAATTATCACTTCTGGGTTGATACGTCATTGTGTCAACCATAGCAAAAGTCATTAATTGTACAATGCATTCGGTGACAATCCCTATTTTATTTCAACAGAGGTGTGACAATAGTATTGATACCCTCGATAACCCATATTGCGTTTCAATCTTTTAATTTGTTTATCGCCAATGTGCATGTATCATATTTATCCAACAGTGACCAAAACAACTGCTATTTTTACTGAAAAGTACAAAATCAAGGTAGTTCCAATCCATTTCAAAGATGTCCTCTGTCACGTCCATGCTATACTTGTAACGGTGTTTTCTTTCCACCAGTGTAGTCCTTCCAGAGAAAAAGTTACACTAATGTATAATTTCCAGAGGAATTATTACACTAGGCTATTTTTTCCATGCTAACCCTAACCCTAACCGGAAATTCTACACACTAGAATAAAAGTACGCTTACATATTTACATTCAAATTTTATAGTTTTGTTTATTACTTTCGCAAACATTTGTTTTGTACATGCTACAAATGTAATACTTGCAGGATAATTATCTTTCACCTCCTTCTGTATGATTAGTACGATAAAAGAAAACAATCACGTCCATCCAAGCAGGTGGACATTAATAATTGTCAGCTTGAGGAGTGTTGCTTTCCACCTCCTAATACGGTAGTAATTCTATATCATTATTTTGAAAGCAAGTTATTTTAAGACAATCCATGATGTTTATGTCACCTACCGGAACACGAATTTTCCAATACTATAGTATATAACACAATGACAGTAATTTCGTTTTACCTCGTCAGTTGGGAATATTTGGTGCTTTTCATAATTAAATGTCGAGCATTACTTGTCAAATAGGCGTAGTTGTAAGCAGATGCTGTAATCAACTTTGAGAGATTATAATGGATGTGCATGTTCAAAGTGTATGAGGTAAAATAGTGAATATCATAATGTCTCTAGTATATTATTATTACCTTATCATGTGGAAAGTTTATGTATTATTGAATTAAAACCGACTTAAAATAATTAATACATTTGTCTATGTTTTTATTTGTATTGTAGCATGATCTGATGAATTATTTATTGTATATATGCCTATATGTTGTATGACATTGATAAATAAAGATAATAATAACAATAAAAATATGTTTGTAACCCGCTGTTTATTTATTTGATTGCAACCATGTCCCTAATGACCAGTCCTCAACTGTGTGATATTGTCGTACTCATTGACCAACAGTAATAAAACAACATTTTACAGGATTTACTGGTTGGTTTATGGTTTTAACGCCACTTTCAACAATATGTCAGTTATATCCTGGCGGTCAGTTTTATTGGTGGAGGAAACCGGAGGACCCGGTGAAAACCACTGATCTTCAGTAAGTCACTGACAAACTTAATCACATAATGCTGTATCAAGTACACCTCGTCATTTTGGTAAAGTTGAAGTCATCACGAAAATGTTACGGTCACCACCATGACTTGGTTGACCGTTAAGGAATATCTGTGTCACAAATGACTACGGATATGTTCCATTTGTCGTAAACACTTCCCGGTCCACGTGGGGTTCGTGTTACTCGATTTTTAGTTGTATGTGTACGTTTTGTAGATCGTTGTTTAACCTTTTGTACTTTTTCTTTTTGCAATTGTTTTGTCTGTTCTTGGATATACGGATTCTGATTACCCCTTCGGTATCTTTAAACTCGTCTTCCAACAACACAACTTTAGTGGTGATAGACAATGAATGCAAATGTAGTTGTAACTCCAAGTACCATACGATCACGACTACAACGGCCTCTATTTGCTGATAGCTTGATTCGATGTAATTATTAGAATTCGCCTCAGATCATAATATAAACCGACTTTGAGGATTTCACGAGGGGTGCCATTTATCGTAAAGAAGCTTACTCTATCGCGACGTCTGATCTCACGACCGTAAAATTGTTTTGTCCGATATTTTGTTATTTCATTTTATTTATATTTTCTATCATAGTTTTGTCCAACTAGATGTTTGTTGCATCATTTTCTTTTTTTTCATTGGAGATTAATATAATCTAAGCATCCCTTTTGAGGTCATGTTGGGGAACCTTTCATTCATATTTGTCCGTAGTATCAAATACAAGACGAAATGTGTACGAACTTGACCTCAAATGAGATCTTTTCATTGGCTATAGTCGGCATTTTAGCAGCCGATGTGTATACAGAAAATATGTTGTAAGCCGTATTTATGAATGAAGTTTGTTTATAGCTACACTGACCTGAAATGAGGTCTTTTCATTGGCTATAAATCTTTTAAAAGCAATAGTTATGAATGAAGTTCATTTATAGCTACACAAAAAATCAATAAACACACATATCAACTTATATCGGTCAACGCATTGGGTTTAGCACACAAAACAATACAATTTTATGCAATCAAGTTCGTAGAAAAATAGTATCAGCCTTAAAATGGGAGACATTGATATTTAAAAGGTCTATGTCTCCCATTTTAAGACTGATAATATACAATATTGTAAATTGAACAGCAGGTAGTTCTCAGTGTTTAGCGGTAAGCTCAGCGCACTGTCGGTTTATAATATGAATTCAGACGTGGCCCTATGCGAATCGTTTGTTCAATGAGAGTGAATCATCAAAAAACCAACAGCAACAAAAACAACAAAAAACCCAAAACAAACAAACACATCAAAACAAAACAATAAATACAACAAACATATAGCTTTAATTAGAGTGACTTGTGTTGTACGTTTTCTAAACTATCAGTTGGGTACGAAAAGCTTAAATTAACTATATTGATATCCGTTCCCAATTATCGAAACGATTAAAACTTAAATTTTTGTAATGCCTATCTCCCATATACAAGACTGCTATATTAGCAGATACCGCATTGTGATAATACATGTACATATCCATGGTCACGTACATATACTTAACACATTAAATAGAAATGGTCATGCTGAAGAGGCTTGTCATTAGTATTTTCTGAAGAATTATGGTCTTTATATGACAGGTAAAGATAGAAATAAATGTAATAGAATTATTTTCTCCAGTGATATAAAATTTGAGCGTATTTACTGCTTTGAGATAATATAATATTGATATATGTGTTTACAAGTTATTTTTCATATTTATTTATTAAAAATGTAATATTAAGGTCAAGTCAAATAATTATATTGTCGTCATATCTACTTCTGATGAGAAAATAAATAACACATTAAGAAAGATGAATCTTAATACAAAACAAATAAATTTTGCAACTAATATTGACAATCCTGATTATTCTCATTCTATATTTAGATACTGTTCCATAATAACATGGTTAAGGATCATAAAATGTAATTGAAATAAATGACATAATAATTATGATGGAAACCGATTTGAAAACTACAATCTTTATGTGAGATACCGCAAAAAAAAAAAAAAAAAAAAAAATTTTCCGATAAAGCTACACACCATGACTTGTTTTATATTTGCTATAAACATTGTCGACTGGAACCAACTGTATGATACTGTTATGATAGTGATTTGAGACAAAGATAGAGTATGATGATTGCGATACAATCAAGACAACAATACAAGCACAATGTAAAACGTACGTTAAAAAACTCTCGCAAGACCAGGAATGATACGAGGTGTTTCAAAGAGGATTATATTTTCCTCCTCCAGTAATTGAACCCGTCCTGTAGACACATAGTTGGACACTGAAACTTCAAAATTTAAACATTAACAGTGATTACTCAGAATCGTGTCAGTTGGGATTATAGGGCGCTGTTCACCACTTTCATAAGTGAAGAACATTTTGAAGATACGAAACGGGTAATCAGAACATGTAAATCGATGGAGAAAAGACAATACAATGGTCAAAAGAAAAATGTCCTGGTTTAGTTATCAAATTAATTTCGTTGTATAAAAGTACACAATACTTGTTTTGAGAGAGTACACTCGAAGGGGTTTTATATTGAATGTGCTTGGGGTAACATAGTTCATAATATCTCTTATCTTGTCTATCAATGGCATAAGAAATCCACACATCACGTTTCTCTTTACAAAGTATATGCTCACCATCAAGAGCAGATTGATCTATATGGAATTCCAACTGATTCCTGACATACTTCCGATATGATATTGAAAAGCTGTTTCCTTGAGTGGATTTAGGAATCAAGACTTCCGCGAGGGTTTCATTAATTAACCAGAAGATCCCACTTGTTGCTTCATCGCTAAGTACGCAGCAATAAGAAGAAAGAGGTCTGCTCGGAATCAGGATAATGTTCCCGAGTGGGGTGTTATATCCATGGACTGTTGTTTCAGTAAGCTAGCACAATCAAAATCCAATTAATCGTGTTGGTCTGGTACAAAGCGGATCTCTTCATCATCATTGAAATTTAACTTGTTCTCGCCATGATATATCGCTGAAAAATGGCTGAGTTGGAGCTGAACAACAATCACTGACGCAATTATATGTTGGTTCAAAGTTGACTATTGTTTCACTATTATGTCATACGATGGCCTTGTATACTATGTAATATTTAGATAAAGACATCGACTCTCTTTAATAGAGTTGATATTACACATAATGACAACTTACGTGTTACGAAGATTTTTAAATATATTATGTATAATATTTAAGATTATAGCGTAGATGTATAATAATGCTGTTGGCCCGCTTATATTTAGTTCTGGATCATTTGACTAAATGGGAGGTTTGAGCTTATACAACTAGGTTAACACCTCCACTTGTTATTGAAGTCCCTGTACCAGGGCAGAAAAGTGAACGATCATGTATTTGTTTGCTAGGGGCATCAATTTTGCCTCGTTTTGATATTTGATTTTGATTTTTGTTTACTAGACCAATAACGCACAATAGCATGTGTTCATCTTTATTTTACAACAAATGCAGTGACTGAAGGATGAAAACAAATATAAAATTGTTCATGTGATAATACTAAGCGTTAAAATCTATCTAAATTAACACCCTAAGATACATCACTATGTTAAAGACAGAATAATCTTGTCATGGCAAATCTGCTAATCATAAAATTTTTTTCACAATTCAATTTGTATCTTCCTTTATTTGTAAATAGTCATTATTGGTTTAAATAAACCACCATTTTATGATTTTATCTAGTGTTTTAGAGTTTTTTTTGTGTTAATGTATAAATCCTTGGACAACTACACGGTTCACTTCGGCTGAGGTTTGGTTTTAGTATTTAACGCCACTTTCAACAATATTTCAGTTATATCCTGACGGTCAGTTATATTGGTGGAGGAAACCGGAGAAAACTTTCAACTGTCGCAAGTAACTTACAAACTTTATCACATAATGTTGTATCGAATACACATTTGCAAAGAACGCCGTTCGAACGCACAACTTTACTGGTGATAGACACTGATTGGACATGCATTTGTAAATCCAACGATCACGACAACCGTCCCTCCTTTATAAATGTCCACGTGTATAATAGTTTGATGACAACAGATCTGATTTATAATAATATAATTAATCTACATGATATAGTACAATGTGGTTTTAGGAACTAAGTTGACAGGAGAAAGGAATTAGTCATATTTTACTAATATGATCAATTTGAATGCCATTTGAAAACTGAAGAGAGAATTCCTTTTAGAATACAATTAACCTAAAAAAAAACTGTTATACTACTTTTTGTTCAATAGTATCTTAGTGTAGCATGACTCTGTCCACAGCTGGGTTTATTGTATATTATTGACAGTAATTCAGATTAGATTGTGAAAGGAAAACAATCTAATTTTGTTTTCTTTTCAAATTCCCATATACTGACATACTCTGGGCATTATACACCATCTATGAATATTATTGAAAACATGATAATTGAATTCAACTGTCTTTATAAATATTAGCGGCAGAATTGCAATAAGTCAATGTTCTGTTTCTGAAGGTCATCACATTTATACCATAGAGAGGTGTAATAATGATAAGAGAATACAGAAATAAAATTATCTCATTAATCAGAGTTTGTTCGCCATGTATGACCTCAATTTCCACCAGATGATTTCTTTTTCTTCACTTTATATGTCAAAGATTCAACAGATATAAACTTGAAGATTTCAAAACATACATTAGCCCCAGCCTTATATTGGATATCGAAAACAGTAAACCTGGGACAAGGTCTACCAGAGACACAATACACTGACCACCTTATTAAAGCTATGTATATCAATTGTCTATCTTCCAATACAGAAAGGGAAAGACAAACCTATTACAGCACATGCTTATCATCATATGATATTAAATCTTTCAATAGATGTACTTAATGTTGCCAAACAGTAATTAATTATACATTAGTAATGCATTCATATATCTACACCATATTCAAAAGTCAAATGAAATAGACACGTGTACCGTAGTGATGGTACTGCCTAATCACCGTAAACACCATTTTTGCATTTCAAGAACGGAATTATCTTATTCATTTATTAATAAATTTAACACAAACAATATGCGGACATATACAAAATGCACATAAATGAATGAACAAAACAATGAAGCAATGATAAATACATACTCCCTATTCATCGTAATTATGCAATAGGTCTAAGCCAGTTCCATGTTAAAGCCGAAAGTACATATATTAACCTGTGAGGATTCTAACCTATAAATGGTCCGGTCTTGAAAGTCCTTTTACATTCATTTTAAAATTAATCGGAAAACACATACATTAAGCTGTCAGTTCACCAACGGATACATCATACGGTCTTGAAGGTCTAATTTTTTTTTTTAAATACCACTGTCAGAACATTTCATTTACATTCACATTTGCTGATCAGTCGTACATCAATCATCATCCCCTAGAAATACTGAGCATTACAGACATGATAGCGTAGATAAATAAATGATTGTTTGTTACGAAAAGGAATGTATTGGCCGCTTCATTTTATTCTTCCAGTTCCGTTGTATATGAAAAGACACTTATCAAAAGGCACGAAATCTGTAGTCAATAATCACTGCATGCTGGCGTACCTTACACTATCTTCTACGGACAAGACTATGATATTAGTTCTGAAAACTTATGCCGATACGATGATTTATGTGCGAATACCACGTCCCTTTGTCCTAGTTATTTCACTGGAGGTATATTCGTTGCTTTGTTGTGGACTTCTGGTTTCGTTGCAACGGTGTCATAGTAATTTCTTTTACATTTAAATTTTGCCAACAGTTTCTTCCGGAAATTTGTACTGAAGCTTATTAGTATGAAAAACTTAATGGAAAATCTAGTATAATACAGAAACATAAATACCAATGAAGCAAGTGAAAGGTCATACGGTATGTTAGTTATTCCTGACAGGAAACAATATAGTCTAAAAATATGGTCTGGTGATGACAGCACGAAAGAGCTCAACGACAGTACAAAAAGCATCTTAGCAACTCGAACCTGTGGAATGCTAGATTTTTTCCTGTTGCTTTTAGACATACTCATTTTCCGTTTTGTTTTAATAGACTTGATCACTTCTAGTACTATCGCAGCAAGAAGAAATAGAAGCACGATCGTTGGAAGAAGCAGGGTCACTATATTGTCGATGTAAAAATAAATTTGGTCCAGTTTCACATATTTGGTATGACAAACTCCACCAACCGCCGTTTGACTAAACAAGTTAACTGAGTATGACGAGACAGCGAAAAAGGCTAAAGACAAAGTTACTTTCAATGCACGACGTATCGTACATAATCTTTTTATTTGTGCTGGATGACGTAGTGTTACGTAGTTTTCAACGGTAATGCAGACCATGTACCATTCCGACAAGAACGCAAACACGAAGCTACTAAATACAAAGAGCTGACAAATGCCTTCTTTGTGGATGAGTGTGAACCGAAACACCTCAAACCACGATAATGTTTGGTTCAGTAGCATTCCAGTGTCTGAACATAATACTGCTAATATGTAGACACTACTGGAAATATGACGTAGTTCTTTGTCCAAAAATATGATAATAGACACTATATTTCCTTTTAATCCAACAAATATTATAATGGGGAGTACGTAGGTGAATAAAATTTGTTCTGGCGTAATTGATATCGAACTGTCGTCAATAGTGATATTTCCACTTTCATTACCAGTGGCTGTAGACATGTTGGCCATTGTTGTAGATAGTTCCATGTTAATCTGCTCTTATCTGAAATAATACGAAATAAAGTATTATAATCAACTGAAAGTACATGTATTATTAGTACGAACCAATAGAATAATGTACAGTAAAAATTGGTGGCTGTAAAATTATTTCTTGGTCTAGAATTGTACACTGAATATAATAAGATAAATATAGATGCTTTATTAATGATATAAATGATTCATGGACTGTTGTGGTGAAATTTTGTTTCGTAACAATGAATAGCCAACGTAAATACAAATGTCTTGCTTTGAGAAGGAGTAAATCTATTTAAAAATCATCAAGTTCTGACACAGACATCCTTAAAATGTTGGACGTTTAGATTGGCAACACATTTCTTATCGTTTGAGAACGTGTTTTTATTACTACCACTCGATGGATATCTCTGTATGTGGACTATTAGAGTCCACGGGGGTATCATTCACCCAGTAGTTAGTGCTTCGGCACTGAACTAGTTTATTAACTTTTCTTTTTATCGAAATTGATAGTTCTTAAATCATTTTTTTAAACTAAGGTTCTCCTCCCTCAGGAACAGGTGACCTTTGCCGATTTGGCATCCTGTTTAGTCCCTTTGGTTTACTTGCTCCAAAAGACTTTTAGTTTATTTGTGCTACTGTATCTCATCTCTATAACATACAATATTTCCTGATTTCGAGACTCATCTGTGGGGTGATCACGTTTGAACGAAAGGTACAATGATTGATTGTTTATATTGCTTGACGGACGTCCAGGAAGCATAATTTCAGATTTATTCAGGAAACCAGTTCAAAAAGATACAAAAACTATAAAGGAAATGGGGGAGAGATGGGCCAACCAGGCCAACGACTTTTGACTGGGACAACGAACAGTGATTGTGGCACGCTCAAAACATGTTACCTAATATGGTACACTGCCGGGCGTTCCGTATTATAACATGTCATTTCCCTATCGATCTCTATACATACGCTGAGCAACTCCTGCTTAAACACAGTCAAAATTACAAATATACTATCATATTGACATATGTGTTGAGATTTAAACAATAGAAAAACTATTTCATAAAAAAAAATACGTAAAAATGCATAATATCTAGCTCTGCGGCGTATTTGATTCATTAAATAATCCCGAAAAGCTTCAACTGTCAAAAAATATTGTAATCATACATAACATTATTGTTACGTTTTAGGCTGCAAATACTCGCTTGTATAAGCGGTAGGTTAGTGTTCTTGCTATTTTTGTCCTATTGCTTTGTATTTACATTAGAAAAAAGTAAGAATCTAGTAGATAATTTACAGTATTTTAAGGATTAAAACCACATTTATCTTAAAGACGTTATGATATAAATATCAATAAAAATGTAATAAAAATAAGACGGATTATGTTCAAGTACAACGGTGATTGTATGGATACCATCAATCAATTAAACTGTTTTTGCTGTAATATCATAGAACTACCAAATACAAAACATTACAAAATAAAGGTCGTAATTTGTGTTTCGACAAAAAAATTGTTTATTATATATATCTAGTATTGGAATTTAAATTTCTAAATAATGCAATTATTAATCAAACTTAGGTTCCCTTCCGTCAGTAATATGTGACCTTAGACGATAGTGGCAATTCTGTTTAGGCCTTGTCCTTTACTTATTCCAGACTCACGTCGTGAGCACTATATGCTATATCTACGTATTTATTAATGTAATTTATCATATAAAGTTATATCGAGTACACCAGTCATAGAACAACAATTGAACCACCTGCCACTTTACTTGTGATTATTGACACCGATTGTATTGGCCTTTGCTGGTAAATGTAAATTAAATTAACATGTGACGTCGCCGTTTATGAATGAATAAATGATGGACTGTATGTAAAATATAGTTAAACTTATTAAGACTGGCAAACAGGGATTGATTTTATGTCATTCATTGGTCAAACTGTCAAAACAGAAAATAAAAAAACTGAGAATATCGTCAAGGTTTTTCCTTTCAGTATATTCAGATGAAACCAATATTATTCTTAAAATTTGTTGCTTTTCATCTTTATTCAACATCCTGGACATTTCTGTTGTTCACTCCGCAATAAATAAAAGTCATCAATTGAACAATAATTATGTACGGGATATATGATAAAACGTGAAG
Organism: Gigantidas platifrons; assembly: GCA_002080005.1. Taxonomy (NCBI): domain Eukaryota; kingdom Metazoa; phylum Mollusca; class Bivalvia; order Mytilida; family Modiolidae; genus Gigantidas; species Gigantidas platifrons. The sequence continues at coordinate 1,121,931 of MJUT01059828.1, read as the reverse complement.
ACTATATTAGTTAAGAATGTCAATGCAGCCTCTTGTAGATGTATCAACTGGTTAAGATGGCTATATCCCTAATTTATACAACACTAATCTGGATTTGAAATTGATCACATTTGGTAAATTTATCAAAACTTTCGTGTTTGTTTTCAGTTACAAGCTTATTCAAGTTTAACCCTGCACCTTGGTCTAATCTTTGTGTTGACTGATAATTCAGAGCAGCAAATCATGTCCCTCTTTAAAAACTTGTGTGATCTCGTTGGTATGGATAACGAACCATATTTTTATTTTAATATTTCTAGTTTACTATTTATCGAATTAACTTGCAGGATTTTATGTCTCGCAGCTTGGGGCCATTAAAAACTTCTCATTCAAATATCAAACTTACAGGCCGGAGTAAATGTCGAGATTTAAATCAAAATCTACATTTAATAACACCGCTTCCCATCTATTATTTCTATGGTTGTCTTTATGTCGTTTGTTTTGATGTTGTGGGTGTATTTTGTTGTAGTATTTTGTCTATTGGTAATTATTGATCATTTACTCATTTTCTTCTCCTTCAAACTAAGACCTTAGTCGATTTGAGCTTTTCTGGCATTCATGCTCTGAAAACCAGTTAATCATTTGCTTTTTCAATCTTTTGCCTTCGTGTTTTTCTGATTAAGCTTATCCCAAAAGCGCATCTTTTGCACTACATAATATATCTACGTTTTTATTATTGTCTTCGAAAAAAATATCTCTTCCCTTATTCCAACCACCGCTTGACAAGGGACATGAACACTACAGTGTCGCACAGCCATATGGTTGGTAATGATAGAGGTGGGGTTGACCTACATACCAGCAGATCAATGGCTACAACCTGTAATTAACTAGGTAGTGATCTGATAACGTAATTCATTATAAATACATTACCAAATGCAATTTTAATGGACAACACAACTTCAGTAATTGTATTATTAACTTTGGTTTTATACAGTTTTATTATATTAAAACTTAATTATCTGTGTATAAAGATCTTGGTTGCAGTTGAATTGAATCAGATCGGTTTGTTGTCAGCTGTTTCATCGTATTAGTAAATCAACAATGTATTTGAAATAAGCCAAATTTGATGATTTACGAACAAAGGAAATACACATATACCCATCTGTTTATACATTGAAAACTTAATTTGAACTAATACTAATATATTTAACGGGAGAAATACTGTAAAAAAATCAAATTAAATTGTTGTGTCTAAAAGCATTTGGTTCTTTGTTATCAAAGGCGTAAATTAGTTAAAATTGCGAACATTTACTTCTGATAAGAATACTGAAATTACGAAACTTGTATGCTACAAAAGTCCCACATGATGACCAAGACGAAAATAATTACACAAGATTGATTGTGACATGTCCAGTCAGAATATTATTTAAACGGTTTACTGTTCCTAAATAATACAATTATCATCAAAACCAAGGTTCATCTCCCTCGGGCACAGGAGGCATAGTCGATTTTCTTTTCTGGTTAGGTCCTTTTGGTTTTATTACTGTGTAATGCTTCTACATTCTCTGGCTTTCCACTATTGCGGTTTTTGACCGTACCATATGAAGGTTATTCCAGAAACTGGTCTCGTGCTTTAAATTATATACCAATGTGTTTAATACGGTATGTTGCTTTATTGGAATATTCATGTTGAGTTGGCGTCTTTAAATCAATTTCCTTCAGAATAATTATGTCAGTTATTTCAATAACTTTTTTATAGCGACACCTAACAATGTTATTATGGACTTGATATCTACGTTTTCAATACAATATCTAATAATTTCAATTAATTTCTAAATTAATTTCTGGTTACGTCTTATAACTGTGTGACTTGTTTTGATTGATTCTGTTTCTAATTGCATTAGTGGTCGAAATGTCACCGTAAGAAAGAAAGCTATACATAGAAACTATATATAAGAATGCTATACATACCATCGTATATGATTAATATCCTAATATCCTAGTATCCAAATGTTTCAATTATGCCGGACAGTTAATGAAATAGGTGATTTATCGTCAAATATATTTATGTATATACTGTATATTTTTGACATTTCTATATTTCAATCCATGCCATTACGCCCACCATATAAATCATATTAAACAGCATGTGACGTCATAATATTTTTATTTTGTATTGGCTTATTTGTTTTTGTCTCATTCTCTATAAGCCATTACCATAGGAATAGTGAAGTCCATTATATATAATATTTTTTCTATGGTTTACATATTAATGAGGTTGAATTTTATTCTCTATCCAATAAGAAACAGTTATCAGTAAATGTGACAGAAGATGTTGAAAGTGTAATTTTTTTTCTTAAATTTCTAATATATTCTATCTTTGATCATAATGCAATCAACAGTTTGTTCTTAGATATCAAGGAAGATCAGACCGCACACGCTGTTGGTCTATAAGATCACCAGAGTACTACCTACAGTAGTCTAACTTGTCATTTTAACTTCTGACATTTGATTGTAATGTTTATTCAGAGATATACTACAAAATACTACAAAATAAAACGTAAATACACCTCATTTTATTAAATAAGTGCGGCAAGCACTCCTGATTTATAGAAATGACATGGATTTCCAAAATCTGCTGTATTTTCAAACATATATCACAGGTGTCAGTACAGATTGCAACTTTAAATCTAAATTTTCCAACTTAGTCATCAGCCACGTAAGAAGTGCTACAATTTTACATGTTTTTAAGTTTAACAATAGCTAACACAGCTGACGAGGTACCATTTCTGAAATCTTCATTACCCGTGCCCCCATAATACACAGACATATAATAACAAACTTGGTTTTATCAGTTCATTGAAAAGGTCGAGATGAGATTGTATGGACAAGTACAAGTTGTGCAGTCTGCCACGTTCAAAAACATCATACAGGGCGCGTGTAGCTTTGTCTATATTAAATTGATATGCATTTCCACAATTTCCAGTTCGTGATTACAAAAATACTAAAATAATTGAAATAAATTATAGTTGTTAACCCTTAAAGAAGTATTCTAAATTTCCAACCGTAGTTCCATAGCGAAAATTAGTCTTTAAGTGGAAACTGCGTTTATTTTAAATTTCCATGTATCATTATAATCTGAGAAACAGCTGAGAACGTTCTGGAGATGAGTTGTGAATTCAGCCATTAACTCAGTGTCGTCTGGATATAAAATACAAGATAATTGGGAAACCATGACAAAGAGGTTTTTTTTTATTTCTTAAAACCATTTTAAATTTGACGTCTGTAAAATGATTTTTGTCATTAAAATATTTTGAAAAAGAACAGCAGATAAGCTGTCTCCGCGTTTGACACCGTTTTTAAAAGAGAAAATATGAATAACAGTGATTGTACTAAATACAAAATTTCGTTTCTCTTTTATTATACAATGGTACATATGCACATTCGTGTCACTATGCAACAATGGGTGCCAACACTATAGAAAGTTAACTGATAATCAAAAGAATCAGAGAACATTATGTTTTCTTTTTACTCTCAGAATTGTGAACTGAGAGTGTAATTAAATTAAATCATCAATCGTAGACATTTTTATTCTGAAACCACATTCGATTTTAGAAAGAACGAGGAAATGTTCGAAAATCGGTCAGTCTTTTCCGGCAGTAAATATGTTTCCAATGCCGCTTAGGATAGACTTATCTTAATAACTTTTTTTGTCTGTTAAGATAACTAATTTAATCAAAAAGACAACTTTCTGGTAAGCACAGTCTTAAAAAAATAGAGTAAATTGCATTTCACACACATACATACTTTTTTATCAGCTTTTGATTTGCTATATTCGTTAAAAATAATTCTGGAATAACCTTCGTTACATACGCTTATATATTACAGCGTAAGCAGCATTCAGACCTACTAAAAATTTACTTTGCAGGATTCCAATCATACGAAACCATAACGTTTTATAACAAATAAGAATACATTTGTTTCCTCGAAGCCAAGAACTTAGTAATGTACATAAAGTATATGGATTAGCTTTATAAAAAAAGTTATTTAGGCAAAACATTCTGCTTCTTTGTGAGTGAATTACAACACGATATGGTATTAATCTAGTTTAAAGGACTTACTGAACAAAACCAGACATTAAAATCATTGTATGCAAATATTAGTATATAAATCTAACCTTTAAACATAATGTCAATGCAGAACTGCACTGTTCGTGTATTTGCATAATATATTTTACGAAATAATATCATATGTGATTAATTATGAGTTGAAGAATATGACATGTGTGACAAACTATGTATGGCCAAGCTTCATAAATTATCTCTTGGTTTTCTCTTAACTGTTTTTGAATAGAAATTGGTCCAGTACAAACTGTACCATGTGATAAAAACAACGGTTATTTCTGTTTTATATACATATATGTTATCTAGGAAAATTTCATAACGGGTCAAGTGGAAAATGTACATGTACGAGTTCGAATTGGGTACCACTTTCACTTACGCCAATGCTATGGTGTCAGAATTACTCATATATACAGCATGACGTAATAAGTAGAAACTTTTAATTCATAAGACAATACTTTTCCTGAAGGTTAAACAATTTAGGTATAACTGACCAATTAGAAGACTATATATATACTAGATTCGATGTCCTGAATGACGATTATGGAATACGTGTACACACTCGTATTTGACAGTTTTAATACCCGAAAGGCCAGAAGATATGGTTAACTTCAAAACAATCTAACAATCCAACAACATTTAAATGATAGTTCAGGTCATCAGCTTATATTTGTATAACTACTATTAAACATACGTCAGCTTTTACGTCATGAAGACAAATTATATTATGTATAACATCGACGTTTACAAGAACGTTGCACACCCACTTATATGTGAGTGTTGGTCTTTTGCCCACATTTGGGAACACTTGCATGATCGCTTTATTTTTGTAAGGGAATATTTGATTCAATAGAAATTATGTAGCCTCACAACCTTTTTTTAAGATTCATTTATCAAGATCGCAAAGTGAGCGGGGATATATGTGTATGTTGGTGATATATGTTTTCCTTCTGTTTCTGTGATTTTACGATCATATTTTAGAATACTGGGTCGATAAAGTAAACCAAAGGGCCTGAACAGGAAAGCCAACATCAGCAATATATATATATATCTAATACGTCACTTCAGTGCTGAAACACTGACTACTGAACGGATGATACCCTATGGGACTGATAGTCAACCAGCAGATGTTTTACCATTGTTTTATATTATCAGCCATTGCAATAGAAACCTTATGTTCCACATAAGCAACAACTCGTGTCATATCATTGACTTTTGACAATTGTTTACGATATTTCTATACCGCCTTGTTTAGTTTCTATATGGTTGTATTTTGTCCTATCTTGTATGGTTTATGATGTTAAGTACCTTCGTTTTAATTTACTATCATTTATCTACATTCCTAGGAGGGAATCAGCCACACCCATTTCATTAAGTTGTCTAATATTGGACAAAAAGGAATAATCCATATAATGTATAACATTTAATTGTATATCTCCCTTGGTCGCCTGCTTCCTCCTGGTTTAATCACTATTATAATTCATCAATTTAATTTGTGTTATGTATTCTAATCATTCTAATCATTGTATCAAATTATAAACCCGCAAGGATCCTTAATTGGTTTAATAAAGTAGTTGGCTGACGGGATAATATGTTAGTGCTAAAGATCCATGTACACCCAGAACTGATAGTCCACAATTGGTCAATAACATCAAAAGAGATTTATTGTTATCGTGATAGGCAATAAAAAAGAGGTAATCATTTTGATGGATTTGATAACAAATTTATAATGGTATTATAAGATGGAATGAAATATGAAATTCTTGGTTGAACCTGCTAGTTTTATCTGCAGATTGTCTATAATTTTAGCAAAGAACCCCCTTCTCAATGCGTCAACTATAGTAATTAAATTATTGCCTTTACCTATAATATTGTTCAAAAATGTTATAAGTTAAGATGTACCTGGTTTTAACGTTTTAGATTAGTTTATAACCACCGCCGTAGAAAAAAAGTATGGGGAATTTCCTTTTTGATTAGATCTTTAATATGAAATTATATTTATGCGTGCAATATACAAGATCTATATAGTACATGTAGTAGTAAATAAGAAAGTTCAAACAGAGGTCAACAAACAAGCAATAACAACAAAACAAAAATAAACTTCTCAGTTCAGTTCAAAATGAAAAAACACAAAATACTACATCGTCAGAACAATTCCAATATATAAGGGAACGACCATTTGATTTTTAGTAGGGTTATGATTTCTATATTTCAAAAAACAAAATCTTTCCAACTTTTATAGAAAAAAAGACATTTTAACCTGGAAGATAGATAAATGATATGGCGCTGCGGTATTTTACAGGAACATTTTATAAACAATAAATGCTGAGAATAATCAGATGTTTGTTTCATGTGAAAACTAATATTGGACTCGAGAGAGAAAGGGGGGGGGAGAGAATGATTAAATTGTTAAAAGCATCTGTATGTAGAATCATATCTATAATTGATCGTAAATGCACGGTTTTCGAGTCATGCTGTCGTCATTGGCGGATTTGATATATTGTTACAGGATTGACAAAACATCGGCCTAGAATGCCTAAGCGGAGCTATTCATACGTATGATTAGTACAAGTCAGTTTTAATAGAAAAGTGTTCTAAGACAAAACATGTGTTAAATCATGTCTTTGTTCACACTTTAGCAAAACAGTCAGATTAAATGTTGTAAGATGCTAACAAACTTATTGTATTGCATTGACTGTTTGCGGTAAACCTGACTGTGCTACGTTGGTCTATATCAAGTCGATTAATTTCATCTTTATTGAAGGGGTTATAGAACAAGCATATTATTAAATCTATGATCTTACTAAATATTTAGGTATATGTGACCTTAGTTGATTTTGGCTATCCTGTTTAGACCCTTTGGTTTGATTGATCCAAAGCTTTAGATCAGTTGGCTTTCCAATCTTTCGATTTTGAGCGTACATGATGAAGAAGAGTGTGAAAATACCAAAAGGCCAATCAGAATCCGTAACTCGAAGAAGAACAGACAATACATTGGCCTAAAGAAAAAAGGACAAAAGAACACATAACGATCTACAACACGTACACATAAAACTAAAGATCGAATAACACGGACTCCACTAAAAACCGGTGATAAGCCATGAATGAGGACCGGGAAGTGTTTACGACAAGTGGAACATATCTGTAGTCATTTATGACACAGGCTTTTTAAGAAAGGCGTCGTGCGCATTAGATTTGATATCTACTTTTTAATTTGTATTTGTCTACATTGCTATTGGAGGTAAAGATCCACGTGGGAAGATAGACTGTAGGTTTTGTTGGGGTGGTATTTCTACACATTGGATCTTGATAAAATTTTGATGTATTTTGAGCAATACGTTGGCTTTTCTTTATTTCCGACTTACGATACGTGGCATGTGCAATGTCAGTTACTGTCATTATTGCCTGACATCGGGTATACGGGACACGGTGTTGTTTAGATAAGCATACACATACTGTAGATATCACATGTTGCCTCCATTACAATTCCAGTTCATCCGGAAGTTGCTTGTTGAACTCTATTTTACAAAACGGATCGGAACAGATACAATCAAGAGATTAACGACATACTTGGTAGTATATTAATGATTTGTGAATAAAGGAAACATATTATTTCACCTTTGATATATAAATCACACATTAATCCGTTTCCGGTTTATCAAATAGGGTGATTAACGAATAGATCCTGATAATTTCCTAGAAATGATATTGTAAACACCCCAATTATAACATGTATAATTGATAGTAGTCTGAAATCTGTTTTTTTCACTCGCAAACAAAAGAATAGAGCAATCCCACTAAGTGGTGTGAAATAGGTAACTGACATTATATACATTTGTTACTATGGTTTCTAAAAGTTCATAAAAGCTTATAGAATTTATTATGTTTTCATGTTTTTTAGGATTTATGTTTTAACATCCATTGTTTTTTACGAGAAAATGTCAACAAGTAGTTGTAAAAACACTTATAATCGACTTAAAATAATCTGCTGAAAATAAATAGTCTTACAGTAATGGTGAACAAACTAAAAAATCAAAACAAGATGAACCATTGAAAATAACAAAGACGGACGACGATTGAAATCTAGTGGAGTGAGACATACATAAAATATATAGATAGTTACTTCGATTATTTGGATACCAACCCTCCCCTCCCCTCTTGGTATCTAAATCTGTATCGAACAAAGCTCGTAGTTAACAGACAATTAGCTATGAACGTACAATCTGACCTTTAAACCAGGATTGACATATGATTGATACTTCTAGTATATGTAATATCATCGACAAAATTAGTTCAGCAATCGCAGTAATCACAATTTTAATACATGCTTTATTTATATATGTAAAACCTCTTACGGTAGAATTCCTGCCTGTCACTGTATAATGTGAAAACTGTGAAATGGATATGGTTCGTATCTATTAATCAAGTACATAATGAGTTTTTATCTTTTTAATTTGCTGCTTTTTTGTATATTTAAGAATAGTTTGAATATACCAAAAGGGGTAATTAAAGTCCATAATTTAAAGAAGTACAGACAACACAATGGCAAAAAGAAAAAGGACAGACAACACAATGGCAAAAAGAAAAAGGACAGACAATACAATGACAAAAAGGAAAAGGAAAAACAACGATCTACAAAACACTACACAGAAAACTAAATATCGAGTAACACAAACCCCACTTAAAACGGGGGTAAACTCAGGTGCTCCGGAAGGGTAGGCAGTTCCTGCTCCACTAGAGTCTCCCGTCGGGTTACTCTAGTTACAATCCATGTGATAAGTCATATTTAGTGCTTGAACTGACATTTGTTACTAATATAATACAGTCGTATTATGTACCTTTAATACTCGTCGCCATGATGTGCGCAAGTGATACAGACATTTTAAAACTACACCTATATATCATTGGTTGAAGTTTTAAATATATCTACAAACAGTTTTATTCAGTATCTTCATTTGATTGAGAGTGATTGTCATAGTTAAGTATGCACGCACTTTGTTCATTCCATTGGTATATATCCTGTCGTTTAAGGATGCTAAAATATAAAGGAACATGAGGTGTTCGCATGTCGGTCGTCATTTGTGATAGAAAACAACGATAATTACACAAAAGGCCATGCAAGTCATTGACTTAGAAAACATTACTGATTTTTTATCCGGCAAATTATATTGGGTGTCCTTTAAAATGGCGGCAATTTGAGGTTAATGTTATTAACAGTCGGAAATATTAACAACAAGGACATTAATTTCTATCATAAAATATGAACTTTCAAATAAATTCGTACTCTGTAAAAAAAAAAAATATATTTGCCAATTTTATTTAACGTTCTAGCTACAATATGTTTTAATTGATGACATTATCGAAGTATTAGGTAATGTTTTTTTTTAGCCACAAACCGACATAGTTGCACAATGCTTCTCCAAAGGGTGGATAAGGGTGCCCTTTCGATTGTGGGGCTTCATATATTAAATCGGAAAGTCTGACCATTGACCACAGTGGGTAACCAGGAGAGTGTCAAGCTAACTGCACGTTAAAGATCCCCTTTTCCGTTGATCGGGTTGTCCAATCTCCACTTCGCTTCTGTATAGTTTTTGAATATTGTTGAAGTCTTTGTCGTTCTGAATATGCGTGAAATAATCCCAAGAGGAAATTATGCCACCAACACTCAATCGATAGACTTAATGAATAGACATGACGTCATTCAACATCTCATTTGAAATCAAATTGTGTAAGAAGATGACCGTTTAGTTAAAGCATTCTGCAGAGACGATAATAAACGTTGGATTTTTATAATGTACTGCGTTGACTACTATTATACCTATTTTGTCCCAGTGTTGTTACAAATGCTATTAAAGTATCAACCGGAACCGTTTAACCATAATGGAAACGTGAGGTTTGGCGCCGTAAAATCTGATTCAACCCACCATTTCTTTGGAAATGCCTGTACCAAGTCAGGGCCATTGCGGGTTTCCCAGTTTTCCGGTTGTTGACTGATTTTGTCTGTTTGTTGATTTATGAGTTTTGCCTTTCCCTTTGGAAGATTGCTCGGTGTTCGGTAATTTTGTTATCACCCTTATTTAAAGAAAACCAAATGTGCGATACTGGCGTGGAGAATAAAGAAATACACTTGTTATTTTCGGACAATGCTTATAACATTTCAAAATGTGTAGATAAAAAAATAAATGAGAGTATCTATTGGGGTTAATTGGGGTTATATTATTTCAAATTAAGATAGCGTGAAATTCATTGGATTCTAGTCGTCATTAGAAACTGCTGCAAGTTGCTTTGACGTGCAAGCAACGTGACATTCTTGGCAATCGATGCACACATTCACGTCCCGCTATGATAAGACGAGTTGTGTATTTGATTCGTCCCGCGCTACTGGCGAACACTACCTCTTTCGTTGGGGGCGTACACTGCAACAAACACATTGGTTCTGTTTCTATGCTATGAGTTCCTCACGGGAATTGCAATCAAATTTGGATTTACGTTAAAATCATTTGTTTTAATTTCACAATAGTTTGTTGCTTGATAGGTTTATGTAAAAGAGTGGTACATATATCACGTGTAAATGTAAGCACTAAATGATGTATCTACGTTTGTATTATGGCAATAGTTATTTGTATTATTTATCGCTCATTTAAGCAATTTCTCAGCTAAATCTTGGTTTATTAGAGTTAAAAATTCCGGACAGATATAACGAACTAATCAGTGGAACGGCTGACGGCCCTTACTCCAACATTAGTAGTCTACAACGTGTGGTCATCAGACAACGATTCATCCACACGACCCCCAAGGTACTAGGAACATATAAGGAAGAAACTTTTGAAGATACCAAAGGGGTTAACAGAAGTCATTAATAGAAGGATGGACAATAAAGCACGCAAAGGTAAAAGGGCAAAAACAATGATCTACAAAACACTACACAGAAATAAAATGATTTTAAGCAATAAGGACACTAATCGAAATCAGGTGCCTCTGAAATATGTGCACAGTTTCCGTTGCACTAGCCTACAGCCATCGTGAAAATCCGTTGATAAGAAAACATCGTATCATCATGCAATAAACTGAATTCGTGCATCACATTCATTAATGTCGAGAAAATGTAAGTCATGCGATATAATATATCAAACATCAGCATCAAATCTAAACGTTTCAGCACTATCACGAAATAATAAATATACAAATAATAAAGCATGTAAACGGAACGACGAAATTAATCAAAAAACGACCAAGTCACGAACATTGTAAATAATAAAATATTTTCCGGAATTGTTAAATTTTGTATTAAATGCATTTTAATTTCCAGTGTTACGTAATTGAATGTCCTCTACATATCAATTTATTACAAGAATCCTTATGTGTCCTGATTTGAAGTATTTTGGGTAAATTCAAATAGGCTATCCTAAAGTGTGAACGACCAGTATTCTCAGAAATAGGAATGTGTGTACATTCAGTGAGTTGATATTAAATCTGAGAGTGGAGGTATTGTAAAGGTATATGTAAACTAAGTTGGTAAAAGTTCCCATTGAGGCAGAAAGAGAGGTATGATGCTTAACGCCACTTTCCACAATATTTCAGTTATATCGTGGTGGTAGACGGGAAGATGGACAAAGTAGACATACTATGTCATTAATGTGAAGTAGGTATTGAAATGAATATCATTATCCGCTTTTATGTACAAATTGAAAGTTCGTGATGTTTGAAATGTACTTTATTACAGACCACACAATCAAAGCTACTTTTTATACGTCAATGTATTTGAACATAATGCAATGTCTGGGGATAATAAAGTACATGTACATTTTTTTCTTGTCTTGTCGTAAGCGAAATATTTGAGCTTCTAGAAAACATCTGCAAATCTTGCTAGGACAAACGTAGATGACAAAGTACATTTTCTTTTATACTGTTCTTTTAATATAATAAATGTCGTGAGAAATTTTATTCTTTATCTATTTTATAAGGATTACATACAACCAGAAGCTACTAGTAGCTCTCCTCGGGAGAAATGTAGGGTACTTCTGAATTCAAACAAAAGATGGAATTCAACAAGCGAACTTGTTTACTCCTAGTGAATTCAAGAACCATCTGCACTTGAATCAGATCTTTGTTTTTCTGATGAACATTAGGTGTCACTTGGTCCATCACAGCTATTTATTAATAATTACTGGAAGGTCGTTCATCTATCACATGTTTATTGCATGTCAAGTTCATATTATACATTTCTTTGTTTATTTATTATTTTTATATATTGTACACTTGCTGTCATTAATGTTATGTTATTAATGCATAATTTGTACAGAGAGGGAATATTAGGTCCTACTGACTGTGCTCTATCCAATCTGATTTAGAATATTGATTTGGTGGGTTTCCCCTTAATGATTCAATAACAAATTGTATAAGTTTTCTAGTCATAGCTAAATGAATCTTTCGACAAGTGGCACCGACAGGTGGCACCAACATTCAAAACTTCAATACTTTGACATGATGTCAATACAGAAATCATTCTTATAAGTTAACGAAATACACACAGCTAATGTCCAACATTTTTAAAGGAAAATAATTAGCAAATACACATGCGTGGATAATGAATTTGAATTCAGGTATTATCTTATCTAGATGTGGGATTTTCCCACTTATATCAAAGCCCTTTTCTATTCACACTGTGGGTTCACTTATGTTTCTAATCTCCAAGATAGAGTGTACCCAAACGCTTGACATTTTGATTAACATATTAGTTCTTTGCTGACTGTTGTTCGCGCAAAGATGTATTTTTTATGTATGCTCTCCCTTCATGCCTGATTTTGAATTCACATGAAACTAAAGCATTCCACATATACAGCCAGGTCTGCTTCATACCTTGACCTACACCTCGAAATTGATGATGGCCTATTAATAATGAAACTTTACAACAAAGGAGATGATTTCAATTTTCCCATTGTGAAATGTTCATCCATATTCCAGAGCTTGTGGTTCATATCAGGATGTACTTGATAGATTGTTGATGCTAATAAGGAAGCTACTGAACCAAGGGATCTTATTGATTAAGTTAAAGTCATCACTTCGAAAGTTGTATGGTCGCCATCATGACTTGGTTAACCGTTACAGAATATGATATATTCCACATCCCGTCCTTTCCTTATTCGTGACTTGTCACCCGATTTGCAACTGGCGTAACACGACACGTGTCACTAGTGGAGCAGGAACGGCTTATTCTAACGAAGCATCTGCGTTCACCACCGGTTTTTGGTGGGGTTCGTGTTGGTAGATCTCTAGTTTTATGTATGGTGTTTTGTGGATCATTGTTTGTCGTTTTTCTTTTAGCCATTGTGTTGTCTGTTGTTCTTCGATTTGTAGAATCTGATTACCACTTTGGTATTTTCAAGCTCTTCTTCATATAGCAAGTTCTTTAACTTAGGCTTCCGTTATGGTGTATATACCTCGTACGTGTTATAATCCCCACCATGAATTCGTTGATCGATAATAGCTGTATATTTCGCATGCTTGCTAAGGTGGCCAAACATTTACTCACTTATATATAATAAACCACCATATGCACATTATAACAAAAAATAGTAATATGTTTATCTTATCCTACAATATTACATTAAAGCCCCTAAACACTCAGAAGGTCGATTGTATGGTTCTGGCAGTTTGTTCTACCATTGGCGTAATTTTACGATTATTTTGGAACTAATGTTTTGTTTTCTTTCCTTTCCTTTCCTTTCTATAATATTGTTTTTACTACTAAACTACGTATTAAAACAAGAGTTCGTGCAAAACAAAAGCGATTGTAATTACAATTTTCGCACCAGAGAACCCGAGCTCGGACCAATGAAACTTCGGACTACTGAATTTTCAAAAATATCGACGCGCAGTGATTAAAAGTACAGTGTATCGCCTACTGTTTACTTCAAATATTATATAACATTACATTAAAAACATTCCAATAACATAAAACCATGTCAAGATATATTAACAGGAAGCCATTGATGTACAGAAAATAAATTAAAATAATCCATAAAATGACCAATACTTTTCTTCCAAATAAAATAGCATTACCATGCTGCACTATAATACAATGAACTGTTTAGAACAGTGGTAAGGTTGACAAAGCATTCACCCAGAACATCGTGGTAAGTGTTCTTGATTTGATCACAAACAGAAATGGAGGCGATAAGTGTTCACCTGTTTGTTTTGATGTATCATAGGAGTAATTTGTCACCATTAAATGCAATTAGTCAGATGGATTAGTTAAATTGTTCATAACTAAAAGTATAAATTAATAGGAAATCAATGCGTGTCGACATGTTTACAAATAAAATCCTCGTAAACACCGAATTTGAGTCGGTATCATTACAACATAAATATTCTGTAAATATCGTAAATAAAGCGATGTAGTCTTTAGATGTATCCTTTGTCTCGGAAGTTCTATCAGGCTCACATCCATAGACATATCGTAAATGGTGTTTGTCAATTATTCTCATGGATTTCTGATAGTCACGAGATGACCACGACATTGTTGATCAGTTAGAGGAACAAGTCGTAAGCGTATAAAATGGCATCCTCAGGCGTATTTCATTTCTTTGGGTTGGGGGTATATGTTATTTGTTTTTATTGTAGAAATATTGTTTGCTATCTAATACATGGTTTAAGTTTCGTATAAGGCAAATAAATGAGAATAAAACACTGTACTGTGGGAATTCCAGAAAGTACATTCGTAAAAATACAAGAAAGGAGCAACATCGATATTTCTAACACATATATACAGAGCCGTCCGGTGTGTTCGCGCACCTAAGGGTTCAGTGGTTAATTTCACAGCTTACAAAAATTTTATCGGATTAATTTAAACCACCCTCAAATACATTGAAGTATTATCTTTATGGTCTTTATCCGGATTTCGCTAAAATTTTTAACATTTCAGTGAAAACGAAGTGTAAACAAACCAACCCTCGATTTTTGACAAATGGTGCAACGTCCGGTGCTATGGCTCTTAAAATGAATAACGGAAAGATTTTATTTTGAAAGTTTTCGAAATTGAAGTTTATACCTATTCCTTCAAAATAAGCTCAAATTTGAAAACATTTGATATATTTTAATATAATTAGAGTTAATCCCCACATACCAGTAGTCTCCATCTTAACTTTTCCAATGATTTTGCATTTTTGACATGTACAATACGTATGCGCGAACACCGGTGCCAAGACAGTACATGTCCGCTCACTTTCCTGGCTTGGAACAGGCACTTCTATAAAACGTAGCGGGGTTAAACTATAAGCCATGCATGTTCTACCTATTTTGTTGATGCCTTCACGTGTCCCTCGGCTTTAATGAATTTCGATAATTTCCAAATTAGTAGGGTTTTGAAATTCACCACTTTCAATTATTAAACTCATTTATATAGTATCTACAATATCAGTGATCAATTTGTTTCTTAATCTATTAGCAAATAAGCATATTACTACGTACAGATTTTACCGTGTCTTTATAGGTTGAAGACAGATTCAACCTGATACATGTAACTATTCAAAGGTACAAAGACAGGTACACGTTGTCGTTATAACATGCATATTGGATATCTTATTTTGTGGCTATTCAAATGTATTACAGGAAAATAGCAACATTATAGCCGATATACTAATTGGGTATATTGCCCATTGACATCATAAAAAATCATACATCCAGATAAATAGATATAACAAACCACAATCATACGCCTTACACTCCATTTTGTGTCATTAAGTACACAACTTGAGGGGCAAATCTAAAACGTGTAACGGAACGAAACGAAACGAAATTGTTTCGTTTCTTGTTTTATTATTTATCTGCGTGTAATTACTAATTCAAGGAACTGTTTCGTTTCGTTCCGGTTCCATTTCGTTTCATTAATTAGTAAAAATACACGCACTACTTTCTATATTTATTTTACCATTAGTTCACATTAGACCTAAGCTGCGATCACAAAGACTTGTCTTTAGGATATTATATAACTTTTATTTAAATATATTACCCCCTAGCTTATTATACAAGGGTTGGTATTTTTAAATAAAGTTGTGTATATCCTAAAGACAAGCCCATGTGCCTGCGATTCTTTTATAATGTCAAGACTAAAAAATACCGAGCATTATCATTTCCTACACACTTTGCTCTATAATGCCAACACAGACATATACCGATAATTCAAGAGGAAAGGTAGTGGAGATCAGAAGATTCAAAGGGGTTTAAAGAATCTAAAAATAACTCAGAAAAGGGCTGGCAACAAAAAGGGTTACCGGATGGTGTTAAATGGAAACGTCAAAGGATATCAAAGGACAAGGTGCAATAAGGGCCTTCTTTGGCATAAATATGAGCAAAAATGAAAATCCAAGTAAGCAGAATGATATACTGGTAGTTGTAAAAATAACCTTGAATTATTTCACTTTTTGACTTGTCGGGCCATTTACAGCTTGATATATGGTGTGAGGTTCCTCACTGAGTTGAAGACCGTAATGCGACCTCTTAATGTATTGTTTTAGATCGTCTCGTTATGGAGATCGGATGTTGTCTCCTTGACATTTACCCATATCCGTTCTTTTTCATTTTGAAATACTTACTTTGTCATAAATGAAGAAAAGTCCCAAATTTCTTACATTACTATGTATGGCATAAGCCATCATCAAATGACACAAAATATTTGTGCAAATCCCTACTTTTGTTTTGTTTTTTGTTTTTGTTTTCGATTTTGGCCAATCTTTATATAAACTTTGAGACTGGAAAATTGCCTGCGCGTGAAAGAAACAATTTCATATTTCACATAAATATGCATTTCTGTAATATTGTCTTGTTTCATAAATGCAGATATTGAGTATTGTCGACCCAGCGCATAAAATAAAATGCATCTGTTAGAATGCGATAAAGGTTGTGTACAGTTATAATTAAAAGTTTAACTTACTAAAATGATATCAAGTAACTGTCTGTAAGTTAGAGTCATCGCCTCTTTCTATCCAGCTCGGTACGATGAAGTGAATCTCGATTCATTTCCAGTATAGGTGGTACCAAGGTGCTTTCATACGTTATATTTTCTTTATGTCATATTTTATAAATTATTACATGCAACACATTTTAAAATATCTTTCTATAGACACATTGAAATAAAGAGTATGGTGTACAAGCTTTGTAATAAGACATATAATGATTTGTGCCGATAGTGTTAACATATCGTTTGGCTTATTTACAACTGTACCGGTAATATCCGTTGTTTTTTTATTTGTTTTGTTTTGTTTTAGAAATATTTATATTGGATTATAAATCAAGTCTACCTTAGAGAGGTAACAAAAGAAACCTCATGATTTCAGTTTGACAACTTTGATCAGAGTAATACAAGTTATGTTATTCCATTGATGTGTAAAACTACTTTCAGCATGTTTCAGTTACATCATGCCGGTCAGTTTCAAAGGTGGAGCAAAGCAAACTTGAATATAGAGGAAAACCACAGACTTTCTATAAAACACTGACAAATTTGCTTCGAATTCAACCCACAATCACAGCTGTGATAAGAACACTAGTGATGAAACACATAGATGGCCATCTAACAACATATTATCTCGATCACGGGGACCTTATCTTCAATCAGTAATTAATCCTTGATTGAAATGCATAATGTGTGCCATTAATCAGTTGTGATTTCTATCTTTAACGTTTTATTTCATACTGTTGTAATTATTTCTATACAATTTTAGCAATAATGTTTTTGCAGCATTTGTCCTTTCCAGAAAACGTTTTACCATGGCAACGGAGCATTATTAAAACAAGAACAGTTTACTTTTATTCAATAGATAAATATCGTATTTGTTGTGTCATATCATCATCTTTCATATTCTTGAATAGTTTCAACTATGTATATCTTCAGAAGTCAGCAAGAAGGAATTTTTCAAAGGAAGGCAAAGGCAAAAGTTGGTATACAAATCGAACTTAACATAACAAAAGTTATCAGTTTAAGTGGTGGCCTCTTTTGGCTCCCGTTGACCTTTTTCACTAAGAAAACATAAAATCTATGTAATTTATGAATGACAAAAATAGGCATATGTTCCTAAAGGAATACAACGGGAAAAATCGGACTAAAAAAAATAAACAATTGTGCGTGTTGGTTCTTTTGGTCCCATTTTAACCGGGAAACAGTATAGGCCATACAAAATATACATACTGCATGGTCCTCATACAAAAACAGAAAACACCGTGTTTGACACATTTTGGTCTGTTGTTTAGTTAATTTCTGATTAGAAAAAAAAAACGTTTGAAAATACCATCCATTGAACATTCCTACCTAGCTTGATTCCAAGTATCCCAGTGGTTTAAAAGAATTAGATTAAAATGTGAACAAAAAATACAGACGAAGACGGACGTAAAGTGACCTCAATACCTCACACGACCCTTTCAAAATAGTGTTGCCGAGTATTTTTCTGTCAACCATCATTTGTAAAAGTCGTGAATCCATATGGTCATTATTATCCTCATGTCATGCACTCGTTCTCTTTGTTATAAAACAAATGCGGATAATCAAAACATTCCATATTGCTCTATCCTTGATCTAATAAACTGAGCATCAAATTGAAAATGACAAATGTATTTTCTCAAACGATTATTTTACTTTAGCCAATTCACTAAGGAGATTTGTATCTTTCTGACGTATTTTACAATTTTACCATTTATCATCGTTTTACTACACTTTTTAACGATTTCAAATAATAACTCAACAAATTCAATTTGATAATTGATGAGCCTATACATTCAATGAAGATTAATTAGTTCATGTTATTTCACCAATCACACAGAGTAAGATTTTTACGTTCAAATGAAACTGTAAACATGTGTGTATTTCCTTTTTCTCAATAATATTCTACAAATTAATATATTACAAATATCAATTCACACAATTTCTCTGAAATACCTTATTTTAACTAGAACATAATTGTATCCACATCATCACCCCCTTTTTCCATATACTATACCTAAGTTTAACTAGTATATAATTGTATCCACCAATCCACCCTCTATATATTATCACAATAAGTATACTGAAATTGATATTTTCAAAATGCTAGTTCGTATTTATGATTGTCTTGAAATTGTACTGTTACCATAAGGCAGTTCATTGTTCGTACAATTACCTTGCGTAGTGTATTAACAAAAATTATCACAGATTACCACTTTAATTCAAAATAAAAATCGATGGTTTAGGTTTATGGTGCTGAACGCCACTTTCAACAATATTTCAGTTATATCGTGGCGATTAAAAATCAATGGTAATGTTCTGTAATAAATTGGGGGGGAAAGACAGGTAACTATTTTACTGAAATAATAAAAGTTGGTTTATCTTTCCATTATGTACAAAGAACGCATTTAGGTTTCAATTAATTTTAGCATTCCCAATATCGTCATCACTTTTTACTTAACAATATGTATGTACACGTACATTCAATTCCATGTTTCGTAATCATCGTACTTTATTTATTTTCTATGAATGACATTACCAAAATATAGCACTGAATAAGATCGCAAACATCCTGTAGTATGTGGATATATACAATTCCACATTTATCCCTAGAAAATATCGCTAAGATACTATTTATTTACTTATGTAGTACGTGGATATATGCAACTCCACATTTACCACTGAATTTATCTTTCATGTTAGTTTGTTTCACATAATTTGTTTTAAATCATAATTAATTTTTGTATAATGAAAATTAGTATAAAACTTACCAACCCAATACAATACTTATAAATTGCGTTGAAAATATTAATAGTACATATAGAATGTTTAAACTCAGTTATGTAAATTGTTATTCCAAATTAAAGTATTGCTACATATTACCACACTTCTCTTGTTGTTGTATTTTTCTTTTTACTAAATTTTTAGACAATCCCAAATAAATAGGATTGCGCAGAAAAGTGACCAAAAAATAATTGTATTGATCAAGGTAAAATATATATACTTAACAGTTACCTATAATGATCTTACCTTAATCGCATTTCTTATCTATCCGTGCACCATGCAATGATTTTAAAGGGCAATTGCTAAAACATCTCTTTATCCCCTTTTGGTTAACAGAGAATATGTCACTGCAACAGAAAAGGACGTTTGATTCGTTGATCGATCAAAAACATACACCTGCCAGTCAACATCGATTTCATGCAGCTAACAATAGAGTAAAGATTTAGTTACATAGAACCGTGCATTATTACATTAAAGTATAAGGAGAACTAATAAGCGACAATGCTGATTGACAACATACTTGTCACATGTATAAACTCTTTGTTATTTAATATTGTTCTATTAAAATGTATATTTTTTCTAAAATAACCTTTAAATTTCAGTATTTAAAATGGACCTTGATTAAAATATATTATGTAAGATGTATGAAATTCACGGATATTTTAATGGCTTTATATAACTCTTTATCCTGCAATGACAGCATTTACCGACCAATATAGCCTGCCCAATATTGTTTTTTATATTGGTCAGTTATAAATAGAACATACAGATCTGCCATCTTGAAAATGTGAAATCCTAAATGTCATATTTACAACAATACACACAAAAATAATTAAAAAGCTTACATTGAAAATTTATTTTAGTTAAATTGTATCAAATTTGAAGCGTACACGAAGCCAAATAACGTCTAATCTTTACGTTTCAAACTGGAAGTCTTCATATGACGTCAATTACATCATGTTGGTTATGTTCAGTTTGTGAGTGAGCTGCCGGAGTTTATACATAGATAATTTCCTAAAAAAAAAACAGTTTAATCCTATAGTAATCGTTTATTTACGATTTAAAATTGCAGGATAAATACAATACATGTGCACTGTCGAAGCATATAGGTAAATATGTGTATTCGGCGCGAAACGCGGGAAAAGGCTCGGCGAAGCCTCGCATTTTCCCCCGTTTCTAAGACTCATACACATATTTCCTATATGCTTCGACAGTGCACAAGTATTGTATATATACGGACAGCTATGTATATATTAATCTTGTTTATCGGGAATTGTGATATGCTTTTTTTATGGATAAACTCAAGAGAATTCCATATGAATTTAATGGTTTTATATGGAGTAGTATCATTTAATGTTATTATCATCATTAAATTTTATACTGCCTCCACTTACGAATTTAATACGAAAAGTCTTTTAAGTAAATATACACAAGGTTACATACAACGGCGTCAGCGATAATATATTCTATGTAAGACATTTCTAAGTTGACAGACGTGTGCCTTAGACATCAATTATTAATTATGAACAATAAAATATGTTTAAACTGATTATGCATCGTTCCCTGCAGAATTACAGCAGATATCGTAAACCGTAAGGATTTCCCACGTGGTCTAAATAAAGACAAATACATTGTATATTTGTACTGGTACAGCTGAAAACAATTAACAGTAATATATTTAAAATAACCCTATATATTTAGAATAACTCTATGGATGCAACATCGTGACTAAAATTCCTTGGCTCCCAATTGACTGTTGGTTTAACAAGAAAATGGTAACACAAGCGTATATTATGTAATAATAAAATAAATGGGATATACACAGACGGTATGTGAAATCTAGATCTGTATAAGTTTGAAGATATCAAAGGGCCAATCAGAATCTGAAGATCAAACCAGGATAGACAACGCAATGGCCAAAAGAAAAAAAAAGGAGAAAATGACCAACAACGATCGCAAAACATTATACATAAAACTAAAGATCGAGTAACACGAACCCCACTAAAAACCGGGGTGAACTCATGTGCTCATGTGTTATAAACCTGGTGATAAATCATGAATGAGGAAAGGACCGGGAAGTGTCTACGACAAGTGGAACATATCAGTGTTAGATTTTCTTATTAAATTCAAAACGTATTATAACAAAATATTTATATTCATAGTCATTCATATCCCTTCTTGCCTGTAAGCTAGGGTAATCAAAATTGGTAAATCGAAGGATGTAACGTAAGTTTTAATGTGCACCTGGACATAATAACGAAACGTCTTTCCTACAAAGATAAATCTGTTAGTGAAGTTCACCATATAAAGTTTGTAAGATAGGTATGGTAATTACACAATTACGAGGACAACATATCTAAGTTAAACATACAATAAAACAATTAATTATGTGTGTGTGTCGATGGAGAGATATCTGAAATCGCAGACCATTAGGTTTAGCTTGTATCTGTACAAAGAGGTAGGAACACAACATTACACCACACAATACGTAATTACGGATATATCATTCTGTATTGCTTATCTTCCAATTACTAAGGGGAAACCTTATTCCTTTGATTAGTTTTTTCGTAGACATTGATGGAATATACTTGTAATCCGTGTAATCGAAATCAGTAATTTGGTTCGCAATAGTAAGAACATATTGTCTGGAAAATTAGTTGTAAAGCTGATAGGAACTGATAGGGAAAATGTGCTATATAATCAGAGTGAAAGCAATGGATATCCTACAAATTGGTATGAGAATAGAACCATCCACATTGTGTGCGATTTATTTGTATTGTTCAAAATCTAACACTACTGATCTAACTATTCTAGGAAACAACACGTACTTTGTAATGCATTCCAATTACGACCGGTAATTTAGACATTTCCCCTTTGATCTCATCGAGTGAGAAATGATTGTTATTGGTGACATAACTAATACGCATTTCATTTTTATCGTTAGGAGTATGCGATTCGTACATTAAAGTGTGCAACCACTGATTAATTTCTTTAAGGTTTTCTACTGAATTTGTGTTTTTTCGAGCCTACCTGGCCATTTTATCTTATGTTTAATCTTTCCAAGACCATATATTTTCTGAAAGGTACATGATTCCTCTACGTTCTGTCAAAATATCAGGGCATGTTTAAAATCTTGCAGTGAAATGCCATGCTACGGAAAACATCTACTCTAAAAATAGCTCTGTCATTCCCCAAGAAATTCAGTATTTATAGGTCATGCATCAAATCCTCCACAGAGGTATTAAAATACAACTAAGTCCGTCAAATTTGGGCTCAAAGTAATCCCTATATATTTAACGTCAATTATCAAATTTAATTAGTCCATTCCATCCAGCAATTTTCACAATACTACAAAGTGAAATGAACCTTTTTCTTGAAAAGGGAGTACTTTCGTATATGTTCTAAGCTCACATTGGTGAATTAGTGGTTTGACACCTTAATAGCAATATAGAAGAATGGAAACGTTTTGTGTGGAGTTTACAGAATGGGTAAAATCACAGGAGAGTCCGACGATTCTATGTTGGCAAAAGAAAATAATCCAATAATCTACTGTTCCCAAATCGTTAAATGTCCATTAGATTATATTGTTTTTTTCATTATTTAATTTAATGACATAATTAGTCTTATTCAGGAAACCGGATAATTCAGATAGAATGCTTACAATTTTTAGGAGTGACACCCTATAAGTAGATACGTTTGACATGTACTGGCTTTGTTATTATTGATTTAATAAATACCGCTACTTAGGGGCCGACCATTGAACTTGCAGTGGGGAGGGGGTTATGGTTTTTTTTTCAGAAAACACGAGAGTTAGAATATTTTTTTTTGTCGCGTAAATCGCGAAATTTTTTTCTAGAATAGAACATTATGTTATATGACAAATACTTTGAATCAGATTTTTTTTTTCCTCCACCAAAATCAGAATATTTTTTTCAGCAACATTGGGAATCAGAATATTTATTTTAGGAAAAAACCATAATCCCCCCTCCCCCTTTCAAGTTAAATGGTCGTCCCCTTATTCTATATGTTAAGAGATATTGCTTACAAGATATTTCATGTATGAATGATTGTACTCATGTTCATCATTGGTTTAAGGTTTAATAACCAATTTAATTAAATTGTTGTAATGAAAGTTGAAGTCGTGACTGCCAACTTATATTTTCTATACACATGTTATCATAGAAACGTTGTTATATAAGTGGTCAGTCAACATTTGATCTTTCATAGCAACAATTTTTAATGGATTATTAAGAAGAAAGGGATTTGTAGTAAGATCATGGATGTGGTTGTCTAGTCAAGATTTACAGAAAATAAAAATATTAAATATCACCGGAAACGAAACAAAAATAGAAAAAGTGCAATTACGGGTCTAAATCGTTTTTGGAATTTATCATGTATCAGATTGAATAAAAGGGGTTAATAACAGGATATAAAATAAAACAGATCGCCAAATTTAAGACCGCCTTTGATAAATACAACTGCAGTTCCTTTTGTAATGAATCACTTTTGGAAATATTATACTTTTATAACTTCAGAACAACAATTATGTAAGGAGTGAGCTAGTCCTTGTTACCTTGTTGCTTTGATTTGATTTGAGTTGATATTAATATGCTTAACGCCACATTCAACAATATTTCAGCTATATCATGGCGACCAGTTTTAGTGGTGGAAGAAACCGGAGTCCCCGGAGAGAACCACCGACCATGGGCAAGCAAATGGTAAACTTTATCGGTTGCAAGTCGAGTGCACCCTGTTTTGTAATTTACAAAGCCGGGCGCGAACTCACACTGTATTGGTGATAGGATTATATGTTAGGTAACTCATTGAGACATCCGGCCTTGTTGATCCGATACAAAATGTTAACGGAACGGCAGTGTAATGTAATGTACGTTAATGAAACACATTGATAATAATGAAAAAAACAAAAACATGTTTTGATATCAATCCTCTAAACATTAATTGAATAGCACCTGTGTCGACATGTAATTAATTATTGTATCAGACATATAACAACATAAACAAAGCAATTAATTAAATATAACACATAAATGATAAACGAAATTATTAAAAGGCCGGGTAGGGAGTCAATGTCTATTTATGATGACCGTAGTAGGCCAGGTAGCGAGTCAATGTCTAATTTGAATCACCGTAATAAGCTAGGTAGGGAGGCAATGTCTATTTAGGATGACCGTATTATGTCGTATAGGTAGGGAATCGATGTCTATTAAGGATGTCCGTAGTAGGCTGGATAGGGAATACATATATATTCTGGATGACCGTAGTAGCCCGGGTAGCGAGTCAATGTCTAATTTGAATCACCGTCATAGGCTAGGTATGGAGCAATATCTATTTAGGATGACCACAGTAGGCCGGGTAGGGAGTCAATGTCTATTTAGGATGACCGTAATAGGCCGGGAAGGGAGTCAATGTCTATTAAGGATTACCGTAGTAGGCTAGGTAGGGGGTCAATGTCTATTTAGGATGACCGCAGTAGGCTGGGTAGGGAGTCAATGTCTATTTAGGATGACCGTAGTAGGCTTGGTAGGGAGTCAATCTCTACTTAGGCTGCCCATAGTAGGCCGGTTAGAGAGTCAATGTCTTAAGGATGACCGTAGTAGGCCGGGTAGCGAGTCAATGTCTAATTTGAATCACCGTAATAGGCTAGGTATGGAGCAATATCTATTTAGGATGACCACAGTAAGCCGGGTAGGGAGTCAATGTCTATTTAGGATGACCGTAGTAGGCTAGGTAGGGAGTCAATATCTATTTAGGATAACCGTAGTAGGCTGGGTAGGGAGTCAATGTCTATTCAGGATGACCGTAGTAGGCCGGGTATGGAGTCAATGTCTATTTAGAATGACCGTAATAGGCCGGATAGGGAGTCAGTGTCTATTTAGGATGACCGTAGTAGGCCGGGTATGGAGTCAATGTCTAATTTGAATCACCGCCATAGGCTAGGTATGGAGCAATATATATTTAGGATGACCACAGTAATCCGGGTAGAGAGTCAATGTATATTAAGGATGACCGTAGTAGGCTGGGTAGGGAGTCAATGTCTATTTAGGATGCCCGTGGTAGGCCATGTAGCGAGTCAATGACTATTTAGGATGACCACAGTAGGTCGGGTAGGGAGTCAATGTCTACTTAGGATGACAGTAGTAGGCCGGATATGGAGTCCAGGTCTATTAAGGATGGCCGTAGTAGGCCGGGTAGGGAGTCAATTTCTATTTAGGATGACCGTAGTAGGCCGGGTAGGAAGTCAATGTCTATTTAGGATAACTACAGTAGGCCGGAAAGGGAGTAAATGTATATTTAGGATGACCGTAGTAGGCCGGGTAGGGTAGGGAATCAATGTCTTTTTAGGATGACCGTAGTAGGCCGGATAGGGAGTCAATGTCTATTTTGGATGACCGTAGTAGGCCGGATAGGGAGTCAATGTCTATTAAGGATGACCGTAGTAGGCCGGGTAGGGAGTCAATGTCTATTAAGGATGACCGTAGTAGGCTGGGTAGGGAGTCAATGTCTATTTAGGATGACCGTAGTAGGCGGGGTAGGGAGTCAATGTCTATTTAGGATGACCGTAGTAGGCCGGGTAGGGAGTCAATATATATTGAGGATGACCGTAGTAGGCCGGGTATGGAGTCAATATCTATTAAGAATGAGCATAGCATGCCATTTAGGAAATAAATGATCAAGAAAGATGATAGCAGCTGGCTGGTAGAGAGTCAATGTCTGTGCAGGATAACCGTATTAGGCCGGATAGCAAATCAATTGCTAGGGCCACCTTGCTGGAGAAGCTAGTTAACTATGAACTATATTTCATATCACGGTGAAATGTGCAGTACTATAGCTAAAATCCAAAGATTAAGCTCTACTAAAAGGTCGAATTTACCACCACAAATTAATTTTTTAAGACTCCATTAAAATTAGATGGGAAGAGTGTTGTATGACCCACATGTTTATATGTTGGACGGATCATCAAATGATCGCAACATTACACAAAGAGGGGAGTTATGATCCCAAAAGACAAATTCAAGACGGTCACCTTTTATTGAAGCGGCCACACCGAATCAGGAGAATATATATGCGTGTTTATGATATGGATTTAGCCGCTGTTTTCTACATATATACCAATTTCTCAGGCCTAAGTTTTCCATAAACAAATATTTCGAAATATACTCACAATGTCTGGATCCATAGCAGGCAGGAAAGTTCGATTTCATACAAACATCACGAGTTAAGATATCCACGCACCTATTTCTAGTTTCACAGAACAGATCGTTAAAATTGTCTATCCAATAATATTTGATAGTGATTATAATGGAGCTGACAATTGCTAAAAATGCAATAAGAACATAGCCAAAACAACAACAACAAAAAACAAATACATAAGAAAAAAAAAACAAATAAAAAACAAAAAGGCAAACAAGCAAAAACAGAAAAGGATAACAGAAAGAAAACAACAACAAAAACTGGTATTTTGACACAAGGATTGTCGTCAACTACTGTTTAGATGTATGTAGACTAAATAAGTAGTTTATATGTATTGGAGTGAACACAATCATATTACGCATGTCCTGATATGAAGATTGAGCAACGCTAATTAAATACTTATTAATCAGTACAACTAAAGTACCAGTATATCAGTCTATTTCATAACCTATATATTATTGGACCCTAATAATACAAAAAATACAGTTATGTAAAAGTATTTTTATTGCTATTAATCGTCATTATACAATTAATGACTTTTGATAAGGTTGACACGATGATGTATCAACCCAAAAGAAGTGATAATGACCGAGGCCTGCAGCCGAGATGATTATCGCTCCTTAGATTGATAATGATCATGTCAATCGATATCAAAAGTAAATGACATAAGTTTATAATAAACCAACATATATGTACAAATTGTAAAACCAACACAAAGCTTGTGGAACATCCAGGTGTCTACAGACAACAACAACGACCATGTTTTGCTATTCCACAGCAGCACACCTTTTTTGTTTTATCTAGCAAAAAAACCAAATACAAGATAAATTCAACAATAATTATTTTGACAACAAGAAATAAACATCTTGATGATTATACATGTATCACATCATTCAGGGTTGAACTCAGATTAAGTAGTCTCTTCACTTGAAAATGTAGTTAACTTTGATATTAAACGTTTTTCCCATCTTCACGGTCGCTTGCAGCCAACACATATGGTATTTGGATTTTGCAAAGCAATGCATCATTCCGAAACGTTAATATTAAAGGAATTACGATCGTTTCATAATAATACACCAAATCAAAACATTCGATTTAAAGCGAACGTCACCAGGATTTCCCTGATCTATATATGGTACTTGACAGCTATGATACATTGATTGTCTACCTCTCGTGCAAGATTGCGCGGTGATCATAATATTTGATAAAAGAGGGCGATGTACGGTTTTGACCAATCAAGAAAGCAGGTGTTTTAGTAATTTAATAAAATTAAATATTGAATGATAGGTATAACGCGTATATTAAAGTGAGTGTGTGACGCTCTATAACCTGCAAAAGAGAGATCCTCTTAATATTCAAATTATATAGAAGGCCATGAAGGAGTGCTGCAGAGTCTGATTTTCGCAAGTGCAGTGTAGAATACATAGGTAAAACACGGCTACATTAACAAACGAGTGAACTATATTCAGATCTCTTATTTTGCCTATTTTCCCTAAATAATGAAAGAGTAAACATAATTTGAAATCTTTTGAAAATTGAATGTCCATCACTGCATAATTTCAAAATCCCATAATTTCATTGGGCAAAAGTACATCTCAAGTGTGTCTATATTTAACAATTCAGTGATGTCTGACGCCAACCTTTCGTAAGGTAAATATGGGTAGAGAAAAACATGGACAGAAAGTGAAATAAAACACAAATAGTCAAAATTATATATACAGCCACATCCAACTAACTATGGAATAAGATCTCAATTTGAAATTATCTACCAAAACCAGTTTCGTAAGTATTTAAAATTAATACATGGCAGTACTGAGGTCGTGTATACTTGGTTCGAATACGAGGGCGGTAGGTGATTGTCGTATCATCGCTAAATCCCAGAAAAGAAACATCGTTCAGCATTTCCATTTCCAGTTCAATTCATCAATTACGTTTTAAATTCATGCATTCTGTATCATATAATTTGTTTAATCAATGTTTTATGATAAACACCCTGGTTGTTTGGTGGGGTCCGCGCTCATCTTTTTAGTTGTCTGTGTTGTGTTGTTTTTTTTTGTTGCTTAATTTGTCGACGGGTCGTGTTGATTATAGTTTTAGTTTGTATTCGTCTTGTGTCTTCTATGCCCGGTCTTAACGGTGTCTCTAGATTGATCATCTTGATTACCCATTCGGTTTTCTCTGACGTTTATGTATTGTGATAATAGAATGCAGAGTTTGAAGATACCAACGGGGCAATCAGAATCCGTCAATCGAAATTTTACTAAAATTGGAAGCTTTTTATATGTTTCAATTATCGCAACATTTTTTGTGTATACACCATTGTAATACTACCTATTATTTGTCTTGGATGATGCTATAAAACTAGGATAGTTAGCTACACTGAAATGAAAATGTATATATACTCTCTAAAAAAAGAAACGCAACATGTGAAAAAATGTAATTTACTTCAAATTTTCAACATAATTTTAAATACAGAAATAAGCATTGCATTACACTGAAATTTGGCACAATGGTTGTTCAGACTTTAAAGTGCATTAAAATGGCAAATTTATCATATTAAAGTCCATAGTGTTCTGATGACGTCACTTCCAAGTCAATATCTGTTGTGCCCACCATTAGCCTGTAACACAACACGGACCCATCTCGGCATAGACTCGATCAATCGACGAATACGGTCTTGGGGAATTCTCCCCTATTCCTGCCCAAGAGCCTGCTGTATTTCTTGCAGAGTTTGCGGCGCTGGTTAACGTGCTGATCCAAATCATCCCACACATTTTCTATTGGGTTCAAATCTGGTAATTTAGACGACCAGGGAGCACTCTTACGTTCTGGTTGGCTAGAAAGTAAACAGTAGCACGAGCTGTGTGCGGCCGAGCATTGTCGAGCTGAAAAACTTCCCTACGGAGGTTCATTGCGGGCAGCATGTGTGGTGTCAAAACCTCATCTCTGTATGGAGCGGCACCAAGGTTGCCGAGAATGTGCACCAGTTGCGCTTTCCTTGCCAACCTCTCATTTCGACGTCTGTAGACACGTGTACGACCATCTCTTTTCTGCAGCATGAATAGTGATTCATCGCTGAACCAGACTTACCGCCAGTTTTGCATGTCCCAGTCCCTGTTGCTCCATTGGATCCTTGCAAGTCGATGCCGATGTCTCAGTACTGCGCCAAAGTAATGGTGTTTGGTGGGTGCGTAGCCGTTTTCACGGAGACGGCTTCTGACTGTCTGTGTCGATATTCATCGGAGACCTGGGAGATTTGAAGCTGTTTCTCTTGCTGTAACGGTCCGGTTTCTCGGGTGATGTACCTGGATGTAACGATCTTGGGCTCCTGATGTGTCCGTGCTGTGTTACAGGCTAATGGTGGGCACAACAGATATTGACTTTGAAGTGACGTCATCTAAACGCTATGGACTTTAATGTTATAGATTTTGATATTTTAATTTACTTTAAAGTCTGAACAACCAGTGTGCTCAATTTCAGTGTTATGTAATGCTTATTTCTGTATTTAATGTGATGTTGAAAATTTGAAGTAAATTATATTTTTGCACATGTTGCGTTTCTTGTTTTGGAGGGTATATATCTCATTTAGTGCACCCAAAGCGTTTCTAGAATAACCTACATATGGTACGCTTAAAATCAAAATTAGTAAAGCTAAATAAATTAAAATCTGTGGGAACAAGTAAATCACATGGTTTAAACAAGATAGGCACAATCTGCCAAGGTTACTTATGCCCAAGGTAGATTTGTCTGAATTTTAATAGTTTTTTAATCAAATCTTTGGACTTTTTAGAAGCTAATAAAGCTTTGACTTCTCATTCTTCTCATTGCTCTTGTTGCATACCTCTTTGAGCGAATTCAAACTTATTATGTTTGTTGGGTTTATTTTTCGGTATCTCTATGCACACAAGTCAATTTTTCAAATTTCTATGAATTATTCTTCAATCGTGATTTCAAATTCAGTAAATTATATACACCAATAATAAAGCTGGTATGTTGGGAGTGGCGTCAGCGTGTAGGCAATTCGAATATGAGATTAAGTTGCGTACAGGATTAATTAAAAAAAATGACCAGCATATATCTAATTCCGTACGCCCGAAGAAATAATTACATGGAATTAATAAATAGAAAAGCAATATATGTACAATATGATATACTACAATTTAAATGAATGAGATTGGTTTTATGAGCCCCAAAATCTACACTTTATTATTCAGCAATCAAACGATCTAGTCATAAAGAGTTGTTGTTTTTAAATGTAGCAAAGATAAGACTAGTAAGATAATTAACTGGCAAGAAATTAATTGTAAGGAATTTAATCTCAGTAGCTTTCTGCTTCAAATTGCTTTTAGGAAGAGATAAAAACGTATATATCTGATTTAGTGCACATAACCTTCTCTAGGTAGCTCAAAGTCGAAAGGAAAATAACCAAATGTGTTTTGAAGACAAACAAAAACAACAAAAGGTATAAATATGAATAGACAATAGTCGTATCCAGAGGGTAAACTCCGGGTTATATGATGTAAAACATGACTGTACAATAGAATACATATTAAAGTACAGGAATAGACATTATATATTCAAATGCAGCATAAGCAAAATGCAGATTGATGAAAAAAGAGATAACATTCAGTCATGAAAAAGAGGGGTAAAACATATTCATCTGATGTAGTAGAGGCAAAATGCTTATTCACTAAACAGAGGTACCATATAGTCACCCACGATAGCGGTGGCGGATTTTCATGTAGTATTGTAGAGATACGATACCGATTTACTAAAATAGAGGCAGTATACACTCATGTAAAACAGAACGTACATCCATACCTATGTAAAAAGAGGTAAAATAAGGTATAATAGAGGTAATATACATAGTCATGTAGTACAACTAAGGTAATTTACAGATTCAAATGAAACATAATCAGCAAACAGAGAATGTACATGTTTTATTATAAAGGTAACATTCAAATTTAATTAGAACAGTAATGACAATATACAGATAACAGATAACAGAGATACAATTAGGTAACTTAACATTGTGTATATTTTGATTTACTAATCTGAACACTCAGTATTGACGAAAACAAATATTAAAATGAAATAAAAAGACAAAACAAACGAAATAAGATATGTTTTTTATTTGGACAGCTGCTAACAACGCATATACTGAACCAGGAGTTCCTAGTGGTTAAGGTGAAGTCAACATGTCGACCTTTCGTTATTTGATTATATGTGATATATTTTTGCTATTAACTGGAGTATATTATTTAAATAAGTATTCATGTATACCCATGTTACCCAGTAGTAGGGTTGCATCTCTACAAAATGTCAATTATCCAACATATGCAGATACAACAACTTCATTTGAAATTTTCTGCATACATGGTATCGGTTTTGTCCCGCGATCAGGATAAATTAAACGCAAATAGTCTTTTCATTGTTTTTCATATCAAGCTAATTCATGCCTTACTGTTAATGTGTGGTCGTGTATTAAATCGGATTGGAAATCACATATACAACTTATGAGAACATAATTGAATGAGGTCCTAATCAAGCCGTGATGATAGTTGGGTTAAACATCAATTCACATCATCACGTTGTGAGTTCATCTCAAGAGGTAATCAATACAACATTATGTCGGTTATGTTATTAGTGTACCAGTACCGTGTCAGCTACTTCGCGACCTCAAACATAATGGGGAGGGAGGAAATTCGAACAGTTATAACAGATGTGGGTATGTATCGCGAAAACGTTACACATGAAAGATCGGATACAATTTGTCAGTAATTTGGTACGATTTTACGAGTTACTCCAGTTTTCGTCATCAAAAATGCTGACCGCCACGCCATAACCGAACCAATCCCCATGGAAACACTTAGGTTTGGGGTATAGCCTTATTTCTCCACTTTCCGTTAGAGTAGAATTTTACCATAGTATTAACAAAATGATAAATAAATAAAGTAATTCATATTTGATCAGCACTAGAACAACTTCAAACAAATTTTAAGATTGCACAGAAATCATGGTGTAATGAGACAACCGGGGCAACAATTGTGTACTGACAATGGAAAAGTATGGTAGGGGAGCTAAAGGACGCATATTCTTTTCAAAATCTACAAGTGGTCTTTAACGTCATAGGTGCATGCAAATCTTTAAACATGACATCGACTATGGGTGTCTGTATCATAATCTGCAAGGCACGCTCTGGGAACGTATTTCAGCTCTGTATGTTAAAAATTAACACTCACCAGTACTAGATTATTTCTGGAAAATATTTCAGCTTGGTATTTATTATTTTTACTTATATCTTTGGTGTCGACAATGTCATTTTAAGCCGACGATTGTCTTTAAGAATGGTTGGTATTTTTCACATTAGCTGGAAGATCTTCACAACAAACAACATAATATTTTGGTTTTGTGGAGAATATAATTGTTCTGGCTGAAGATGGATGGGATGACAGGTTCAACAAGAAAAGTGTTCAATATTCAGAAATTCAGATTCTAGTAGGAACGCAATAGGCCTGCAAAAAAATGAAACATGCATTCCATATCATCCATTTCTATATTTAGTTTCGATTTTGTTTGTCATCGTCCTGTGTCTCGTGTGCCCAATGTTGCCAGTGTCTCTGGATAGTCCATTCGAGATTGCCCCTTCGGTTTACTCTAACGTTTATTTACAAATGTATATTATACCTCTGTTGTTACGATATTAAAGAACTTTTGTTGTTCCATTCCAAGATTTCATTCAAAGAAGACAGGTGCTAACAACGAATATACTGAATCAGGGGTTCCTAGTGGTTAAGTGGAAGTCAGCATGTCGAACGTTTTACCGTCGTCATGACGCGGTTAACTGATACGGAATATATGTGTTATATGGATTATGTTTCGTTTTTCGCTGTCGCAATCCCTTCTATCTGTCCACTTCCATGACATATCGCTGGATATTTGACAACAGTAACATGATTGGTACAATTATTGGATCAAGGGTCACTTAGCCTTCCGAAACATTGGGCTTATCCAAGCAAACACCATTTCTTAAAAAAAAACAAAATACAAAATGCAATCAGTAAGGACGAAATAATATGAAACCCCAAAAAATGAAATATTCACCTGAACAATAATGAAGCATTCGAATACATATGGCTCATCAGTTAATAATTTAGTCATCCTGTCTGCTAATATATTTGACGCCGAACTAAGCCAGTGGTATTTATGAACACATTATTAATTCATACATCACGAATCATTTAAGATGGACAAATCTGTATAATTACTCCTACACAATATCTTGGATGTCATGCTGACAATTTGGATTGCTTCCTACTCTGTTCCCATAATTGATACACTGTTAAATGTCAACGTATCACGAAGTGACCTGATACCAAATGTATGTAAATGTTAGAAGATCACCGCCCGATGAAGACAATAATGAACGATATAGGAAGCATCTTATCTTAATTAGGTCTGTTGCAATATTGACCTATTATTTTACCATGCATATACGCTATACCAGCACCAATAAAAAATATCTATCAATATATTCTATATTGTATAATTTCGCAATTAAAGCGCTATGAATACTCTTTGAAGTGACAGGATTAAACATTCCAAAATGAAACAATGATAAGTATTTTTATTGAAATGAAATTATTATGAACGTAGGAATTAGAAAATGGTACATGGCCTTGCAGATCAAGAACATTTTGGATGATGTGAACGTCAGTTTTGTAAGCAAGGATCACGTTTATGATTACCCCTTTTGTATCTTCACAGATTTTCTCGATATAGGTATAGTTTTTCGCTGGTTGTTTCCGATGAATCAAATACTGAACTAGTACTAAAAATGGAGGTAAATGAGTGTTTCAAGTTTAGATAATACAATGTTACCTATAAGACGAATCAACATATAGCAGCTGCGAACGAGACAACAGTTTATTAGAGTTCTAGTCCATGAACAACCCAATATACTGATTTTAGCCATATACATGTAGTTGATTACTTGTAAACTTGCTCTCTTCCTCCTGAATCTATAATGTTCACTCAATCGATATCAATAACATTGTTTAAATATAAACAAGCTTCCGTTTTAAAGTCGGATATGAAATAGGTTTCCAAAGATTTCAGAAATTAAATTAGATCATGTCATGAATATTTTGAAATTTCTTCATTTAAGTCGTCCTCGTACAACTATTTGTGCATTCGAAACATGCACCACCTATCAACTCCTCTTGATGGCAATGCATCCTGTATAACATCACAATAAAGTGCTGTCAAAGAGACAAAACATGCACAATTTGCACAACGATGACAATGTTGTATTACGTTACCATTAAAAAGTTATTTTTAGAGTTTTGTAATTCTTATTTAATTATTCTGCATTGAACCAAACATACTATACTTCAATCTTTATCTTCTAAACCTCGCTGATGTGAAGTTCAAAATATGCCAGCTTAGAATCTATTGTTCCGTGTTTTACGTTCTTTTTGTAGTTTAATTAATTTTGAAGCTAATAAATATTTGATCTTATATGAAACCGATTTTCTTCTCATCTATTTATGGAGTTTTCAAAATCAAGAGAAAGAAAAAACATATATTCAAGATATAATTAATCATTTGCATAGAATATAAATATCTCTAAGTTAATTTATATCTGCTTTCTAATTAAATTTCTTGGTTAAATATGTAATCCTCATGTCAATCATCTTCTGATTTAGCATTCGAAACACGAATCTGTAGTAAATATTTATTCAAAGCAACCCTTTCACTATCCCTTAATACATTTCTCTGACGTCACACTATTGTTCGAACAGTGGATTATTTTTAAGAATCTACAGTTCATTCTTTTGTTCTTGAATATATGAACTTTAACCTTTTACAGTTTTAGGCTTAAAAACGTGTTTTACTTATTTTGAGACTTTCGTGTATCGAACCACTGCTGGGCTTTTTAAAGTCTACTTTGACTATCAAAACTTCCATCTTACCACTCGGCTAAGTTCACCACATTAATAAATTCTATAATTAGTATATTTAACTCTTGATAGTAAGCTTTGTTAAAAAATATCAACAATTTGCTTAAAAAAAGCAATTGATCAATATATACAAGACACGATACAAGTATTTGAGTTCTGACATAATTTATGTTCAGAACTGACGAGCATTCTCGTTATACAAAAACAACCAGCGAACAGACCGCAACTTAACAAATCAGACAGACCACAGGTGAACATTTGGGACACTTGAAAGACCTTGAAATATCTAAATATAAACGATTCTATTCACTTGAAAGACCTTGAAATATCTAAATATAAACGAGAATTGAAAGCACGGAGGCCGAAAAATTTTGTTGTTTAATTTTTGTTAATTGTGGCTTATTTAGCTTTCTGAACATTAAAAAGGTAAAAATATAAAATGAAAACACTGTTGCAGATAGAAATGTATTATGTGAGAGAATACACTCCAACTTGTAGATTCTTAAAAATAATCAACTCAACCCTGACGGGTCTCGTTGATTATTTTTTAAGAATCTACAGTTGGAGTGTATTCTCCACTACAAAATTAGATATAGTTTGAGAATAGACTTAAATTATTTTAACTTTTTTAGATTGAGAAATGTTGAATTGAATGTCTGAGAATCCTTTCTTGAAACATTTTCGTACAAAACACAAATCTGAAGTGTCTCGATATTGCTTCTTTGGCTATTGTAAATACATTTTAGATCTTGAATGCTATTCATAAGATGTTTTAAATGAAATGTCATGGAATTTTATCTTATTAAAGAAGAAATACAGAACTAATTTTACTGAAGTTCATCACATAGTACATTTCATGTGTATTCATCGTCTAGACTCCATATATTTATTGTTAATAACACAAATTGCTATTTAACAAAGGTTATTATTATTATTTTCTGAGTAATTTCATTTGAAATGTCAAACGCTTTTATAATGTCATAACATTTTCAATATGTTTAAATAATGAACTAAACAGCATGAAATTAACTCAGTTACATAATGCTAACACTTAAAAAAAAAATAATAATAATACCGCACTGTCGGAACACGATGAAAAAACTATGTTATTTATTGTGGTCTCCACAATTACTGTGAGAAATGATGATGATTTATAACCATTTACTAAATTACTCTTAACAAATAGACTTAGATAACGAATGTAATTCATCATAACTATGTCTAAATTTATGAATTATCTACAGCTAAATGATGTTCCTTATTACGTAAAAAGTGTTTATCTCAAAGTATACGTGACTTTTTCAAACTCATTTATGTGTTAGTATGTCACCAATTAACTGCGATGTAAAAACTATCTAATTTTTTTATTTGTTAGTTTGAGGCTAGAGTAAAATTTATTTGAAAACAAAGTTTAGATAGTTCATTTCGTCCTTAAGGTTCTCGTAATACAATAAAAACCATTTCTAATGAGTTTTCAAATCCAAATGAATCAACATAATTCTATCAACGAACAGGAAAGATGACTGTCATTTGCACTTAAATAAAATCATCACATTTGTTTTATATTATTTTTGACATTTTTAACCAATTGTCTGTGATGAAGTTCTGAGGGGAAGTTAACTAACAGGAACAATAAACAAACGGTTGTAGTCATAATATACACAGTAAATTGGACAGCGGAAGTTTAAAAACATTTCTTGTTTGCAAAATTGCAGCAACGGATTCTCAAAGGAGTGTTTTGGCGATGCAAATAAAAATTCATTTTCAAGAAGCAAGGTTCATGTATTGCTATATAGATAGCAATAATTGAATGCTGTCTAAACAATGTTCCACAACAGCGGCTAGCAAAGTAGAAGAAGAAAATGACCACATATCATGTATATATAACGATTGTTATAATATATTGAAATACCAGCCATCATCACATAGCCAAATAAGATGGAGTAACAAATGGTGTTAATACATTACCGAATAAAATTAAGAAAAAACCAACACAGTCAGAACAGTTCACAAGTTAATAGGAAAATCATGGAAAGAGAGACAAAATCAATACACCTAACACAAATATGCATGACCTGATTCACCTGACTTAGTATAGAAAGTTCGACTTACACCTAGTTTAATGGGCCCAAACATCGCATCTTAATGAATGTATCCAATAAATCCATATTGATACTAATATAATATTCACATTTAATATNTGAATAATGATAAGTACAACGTATACTAGATTTAACAGTTTGTCTACGTCCATAACGTTTCAGTAACACACTAAAAATACAAGTGTTGAAATGAATCCAAATGATTGAACTTTGCTGGTTGATCAGAGAACAATATACTTTATTGCACTTTAACTAAACGCTACAGAAAACCGGTGTGCCAATCATGAATGAGCAATCCAGAAACACAAATAGAATTGGAAGAGGACACAGAACAAAGATAAACAAAACCAAAAAACATAACACAGAAAGCTAAAACGATGAGCATAACGGACCCATCAAAATAAAACCAAGAGTGCAACCATGTTCTCGCGACGGGTAAACAGTTGCTGCTTATAAGACATCCAATATGCTACCCTTACAGTCAAGACATGTTGGACAACACTACATGCAAAATTGTGAGACGTTCTACAAACAATTAGGAATAAAGACGAGCTTAACGTCGCTTCTATGCGGAAATGTAGCGGACACCATTAATGGAACCAGGAACGTGACGAGAGACCGTCGTGTCAAGCCCGGTAAAAGTTGGTGATAGAGGAGAGAGAAAAATCTACGTAACAGGGAAAAGATTGATATTTCGTAATGTTCAACAAGTTGGTTATGACACCCATATAAAGTTTGTAACAATAACTTCAACATAAGAGCAACACGATCTTGTTTGAATATGTTTTGCTTCATCAGCTTTGAACTGTCCAGAAATGCAATGTACTGAATACACATCCTAGATATTTTTTTTATCTTCCTCCGTTGTCGATTTCAAGGTGAAGAGCAAGGTGAGACGCGTGAGTTTCAGTAGAATCCTATATTTCAAACTCATTAGATGATATGCAGATAATTACTGGAATTAAAGTTTTCGCAGTATTTGTCATATATAACATTGCCTGTAGTGAATTCAAAGAGAACATATTACATTTTACCACGAATTAAGAATCTGAGCCATAATAACCAAGCCAAATGGAACAATGAAGGATAGTATATAAAGGATAAACATTAAGTTACAGAAAAGACAAGGAGCCTAACATGAAGGGATAAGATGCCTTGTGTCAGCCAATGAAGTTCCGTGTTAGACAATTGTACGATATATACGTATTTATTGGTACTTGTGTGAGAACTATAGAAATCGTGTATATAATCCTTAATCAAATCGAATGTTGTTGAAATGCAAATACTCCACAAAACCCGTTACCATAGTATAAGGAGAAAACGACCATAAAACAATCGGTACTGGTGAATTTTCTTATGGTTCAAACCCACAGTGCTGCTTGTGGATTTCAAAAAAGGGTAGTATTGTGGTGGCTACAAAAACAAAATATTTCGTCCATACTTTTTGAGTCAAAAGTCGTTGAGCAGCCCATCTCTTCCCTCATTTCTATATAGTTTTAGTATATTTGCATATTATTTGACTTGTTCGCGTCCTGAATACATCAAAGTAAATACTGCTCGCTGAACGTTAAGCAATAACCAATCAATCGATTAATCGACCATAGAACATCACAATAGAGTGAATATAGCGATATATATGCATAGAAACCCCAATAACACAGAAATGTAGGGCAAATCAATTTGCTTTCATTAAAAGATTTAGGTTTAAACCTTATGAATGATTGCGGCATGAGTTGAATAATAGACACAAAAATTAAAATGGATATTATTGTTTTATAGTTTTAGTATGTGTTCTTTTTTTTCATTATGCTAATTATGATATAGAATCATTTGTACGATATAAGATGACATATTCGTTCTAATAACCATGACTATTGTAAGTAGAAGATGTAATATTATGTTTTCACAGTTAACGAAATAAAATATGTGTAATATATATTATTCGAGTGCTAAACACGATATATAATGTCACATTTCCCACTTCGGATTTAATTATCGAGTCATGAGGCGAGGGCTATATAAATCTGAAGCCCCGAATGTGACATTATATACCTTCTCTAGCACCTGGATAACTATTATATACAATCCGACAAAAGTTAAGCACCACCTGACTTGTTTCAATAATATCTTTTCTAATAATGAACTTATTTCAAATCGGTTTGCTGTTTTCGTTTCCTGTACACACATACTTACTTACCTGTGAAACAGGTTATTGATCGATTTTTATTTATGTGTATATGACAGGGTGTGTAAAGTGCCACGTGTACTTTTCAACATTTGTGTTTGCGAACGAAAGCTGATTTTTGTGTGTGTAGAGTTTTAAGTTTCATTTGCTATTGGTTTGGTATGGTGCTGCGAACATTAACCATACCAGAAAGGTGGCAATCTGTTGGCATGCATAACGGTGGTTTTAGCCATAGAAGGGTGGCAGACCACTTCAGGGTTAACCATTCCATCATTGTACGACTGATGCAGCGTTTTCGTCAAACGGGGAATGTTACTGACCGTCCACGTGCAGGTAGACCTCGCAAAACGACACAGAGAGAGGACCGGCTCATATCCAGACGGGCGCGGCAAGTACAGCTGCTGCACTTCGTGGTAATTTAGCGTTTGGAAGCCACATTAGCACACGCACTGTAATCAGACGCCTCCACCATCAGGGAATGCGAGCGCGAGGACCTATAACACGTCCACAGTTGACATTACGTCATCGCCATGCTCGATTTGACTGGTCACATGATCATTTGGGGTGGACTATTCGCACATGGAGACGGGTTTACTGGTCTGATGAAAGTCGTGTTTTGTTACGCCCTACCGACGGTAGTGCAAGAGTTTGGCGCCAACGAAAGACTTCATTTCAGGACAACCATATTTTGGGCACAACTGCTTTTGGGGGTGGGGGTGTAACTGTCTGGGGTTGTTTTTCCTTTGACTGTAAGTTGGACTTGTACGTTCTTGATGGTAATCTGACAGGCCAAAAATACCGTGACAATGTTCTCGCTCCACGTGTAGTCCCCCATTTCGACAATCATGCGTTGGCTGACAGGCCAATGTTCATGGACGACAATGCTAGGCCACATAGATCCCGAATTGTACAACATTTTTTACAGCAAGAGGCTGTTCAAACAATTCCATGGCCTGCGATGTCGCCAGACATGAACCCTATAGAGCATGTATGGGACTTTATTGGCCGAAAAAATAACCAACGCAATCCAAAATGTCAAAATATTGACGAATTAAAAACTACTATCTTACAGGAGTGGCAACAGTTCCCCCAAGAACGGCTTAGGCGTCTTGTGCGAAGTATGACGAGGCGTGTTACAGAACTTCACAATGAACGCGGTGAATATACTCGTTATTGATTGGTATGCCTTACACATACGCACAATAGATGCATTTAAAAGTTCCTAAAATCTGAAGACTCTGCATTTTAATGCAATGTTAAAAACTTCTATCAAAGACAAACTGGTTTTACGTTTTTCCAGCGCCTGTTTTGAACCCCATTTTTGCCACGTCATATTCACGTCTTTCAGTATGATAAATACTTCGTAGATTGGTAATTTTAGAGCCCTTGGTGTAGTCTTTTAAGAAGTATAAGAAAAATGGTGATATCTATTTTATTGTTTTAACAGTATTGATGTAAATAAATATATCGATAAAAATATAGGGTGGTGCTTAACTTTTGTCGGAGTGTATATTATGGAGCATAGCTTTTTATCTTTATTTAATCAAACATATTTATGTATTGGACGTCGTATTTGCAAGGAAGAATACGCTAAACACGTAAACTTCTATTACATCCTAGCGATGACATCTCACCTGAGTGTTTCCAGAAAGAACATTTTGATATTACCGACCAGTTCATGGTAATGGACTTGGTGAGCCGCAATAGGATGTAAAATCAATGCAAGAACTGGCGGGCGAATTACATTTTTAATCATTTGATCGCGTAATATA
>MJUT01059828.1:1013858-1079654 GCA_002080005.1 Gigantidas platifrons | reverse complement strand
TNGGTTTTCCAAATGTAATTGGTTGTGTCGATGGCACCTACATCAAAATCCAAGGACCGTCAGTTAATGAACCAGAATATTTGAACAGAAAGGGATATCATTCTCTTAATGTACAGGTAATACCAACTAAAAATAATTTCTTGGTTATGAGGCCATCCCTTATCTCTTTTTTAATGATGCCTCATTACCCATTTTTATTGCCATATCAATGAAATAAAATCACATAAGCACCTCCCTCAGCATTTTTCTGGCTATGAACAATGGAAAAAGCACCCTCATCACTTTTTGGGGGCAATAACAAGTTTTAAAAATAGAACCAAGAAATTAACTTTGAATAGCAGAAGTTATGAATTGGAAAAATATCAGAAATCCAGGCCAGATCCCTATTATTTAAGATTAATAGATTAATAGAACAATAAAGTGCTGTCAAAGAGACAAAACATGCACAATTTGCACAACGATGACAATGTTGTATTACGTTACCACTAAAAAGTTATTTTTACAGTTTTGTAATTCTTAATTAATTATTCTGCATTGAACCAAACATACTATACTTCAATCTTTATCTTCTAAACCTCGCTGATGTGAAGTTCAAAATATGCCAGCTTAGAATCTATTGTTCCGTCTTTTACGTTCTTTTTGTAGTTTAATTAATTTTGAAGCTAATAAATATTTGATCTTATATGAAACCGATTTTCTTCTCATCTATTTATGGAGTTTTCAAAATCAAGAGAAAGAAAAAACATATATTCAAGATATAATTTATCATTTGCATAGAATATAAATACCTCTAAGTTAATTTATATCTGCTTTCTAATTAAATTTCTTGGTTAAATATGTAATCCTCAAGTCAATCATCTTCTGATTTAGCATTTCGAAACACCAATCTGTAGTAAATATTTATTCAAAGCAATACTTTCACTATCCCATAATTAGATATAGTTTGAGAATAGACTTAAATTATTTTAACTTGTTTAGATTGAGAAATGTTGAATTGAATGTCTGAGAATCCTTTCTTGAAACATTTTCGTACAAAACACAAACCTGAAGTGTCTCGATATTGCTTCTTTGGCTATTGTAAATACATTTTAGATCTTGAATGTTATTCATAAGATGTTTTAAATTAAATGTCGTGGAATTTTATCTTATTAAAGAAGAAATACAGAACTAATTTTACTGAAGGTCATCACATAGTACATTTCATGTGTATTCATCGTCTAGACTCCATATATTTATTGTTAATAACACAAATTGCTATTTAACAAAGGTTATTATTATTATTTTCCGAGTATTTTCATTTGAAATGTCAAACGCTTTTATAATGTCATAACATTTTCAATATGTTTAAATAATGAACTAAAACAGCATGAAATTAACACATTTACATAATGCTAACACTTAAAAAAAAATTAATACCGCACTGTCGGAATACGATGAAAAAACTATGTTATTTAGACATTGATAGAAAAACAAATGGAAACATTCACATGCACTATTATATGTCTAGAACAGTTTGACGATGACAAGGACAGACAATGCAATGGCTAAAGGAAAGAAAGCAAACAATGAGGTACAAAACAATACACAGAGAACTAAAGATAAGGCAACTCAAC
Organism: Gigantidas platifrons; assembly: GCA_002080005.1. Lineage (NCBI taxonomy): Eukaryota > Metazoa > Mollusca > Bivalvia > Mytilida > Modiolidae > Gigantidas > Gigantidas platifrons. The sequence continues at coordinate 1,078,041 of MJUT01059828.1, read as the reverse complement.
CAAACAAAGTAATAGGTTTTATTGTCTTGATATCAATACAAATACAATTTAAAAATGATTGAATATTTTAGATGTGAAATCCAATGTGTGGTAGTACATATATATTATTCAACTTAACAAAATAAAAATTTTCAATGGTTCAGTTTTACATGTAAAGTGTTTGATTTCATTGTAAAAACCACTTGGCAGTATACACGTTACGACAAAAATCATGTCATCATCTCTTGACATCTTAACCGTAGGTCATATGTAGAAACAACCGCATCGGCGGTGTAATGGTGAGCGTGCGATCGATCGTGGGTTCGAGTCCCGGTCGGATCAAAACAAAGATTATTAAATTGGTCTGTGTTGCTTCACCGCTAAGCATTTCAGCACTATGGAGTAGGAATAAAGAAAAGTTGGCTCGGAATCACCATGTTGACCTGGTACAATGCGGATATCATCATTATCATAAAAATATAACATGTTCTCGCCATGTTATAGCTGAAACATTGTTGACATGGTGATCAAAAATAATATCGCACTCACTCATATGTGGAAACAAATTAAAGAAAAAAATATAACATCAATTAAACCAAAAAGTAAAAATAAAAATAACAAAATGGTATAGAAGTCTAGTATGATTACAGATGTGCATCCACATTGTATAGGTCTCCCACCCAATGGAAGCTTGGCACACGGTGTGATTTATTTCTTATATGTATAAAACATATATAGAGTGTAAGATTGTAGTGTGAGGCTGTAAGTATTTGAGCAACATATGTTTAACCAGTTCCTAATGTCCACCACTCAACCTTTTTAGTGGTGAGTTTCCCTTGCTATGTAGTTCATAACCCTGAACAGGGAATTTGTTGGACAGATGTAGTCAACAAGATGTTGCACGCTACGTCGTGCTAAGAATACCCCCACTCGTTCATTTGTAAGTCGCACGGTAAACAGGAAGTAGATGTGCGGTAAACGTGGAAAGGGGAGACACGGTACAAGTCACCATGCCAAAGCCATATATCAAATATAAAATCATTTCTTCCAGTAGAAGCTGAGATAGCTGTTACGACAGTTTTCATTACGGCAAACACGTAAAATTCTAAGTCGCTCTGTAAACAGGAAGTAGATGTGCGGTAAACCTGGAAAGGGGAGACACGGTACAAGTCACCATGCCAAAGCCATATATCAAATATAAAATTATTTCTTCTAGTAGAAGCTGTGATAACTGTTACGAAAGTTTTCATTACGGCAAACATGAAATATTATAAGTTGCACTGTAAACAGGAAGTAGATGTGCGGTAAACCTGGAAAGGGGAAACACGCTACAAGTCACCATGCCAAAGCCATATATCAAATATAAAATCATTTCTTCCAGCAGAAGCTGAGATATCTGTTTCGAAAGTGTGAACGGACGGACGGAAAAGGTGATTACAATATAGCCCCCTCTCTAAGAGTGGGGTATAATTTGTTAAAAGCATCGTTGATAGTCACAATCTGCACTAAATTTAATAAAATATAATACAGCAATATTTCACAAACAAATTAAAGTTAGAGAATACCGAAATAGCAATACAAATGAACAATCCAAAGAAACTGGTAACATAGGGTACACAAACGAAGAAAAAAAAATACAACACAAATAAAGTAAATAAGACATGAGCCCTCCTACAAACAACTGGAGGTAAAGACGAACTGAACATTGTCTGTATACGGACATCACAACACGGAACTCAGAACGTAAAGACACATAATATAACAGATAACGAAAACGATGAGCAACGCCGACCCCACCAAAGAAAAAAAAAGGGGGTGAACTAGTATTGGACGAGAGGTCACATGCTTGAGTTTTTAATACAATATGGACGAGTACAATATCTTTCCATTTTTACATAACACGCTATGTTAATTTATTATACTGTTGAAATAATACTACAATTTTTATTTTGAACATTTGATATTTTAATTAACTAATAACGAAACAATTTTACAAAAATATATATTATTTATACAACTGTTAAATACCACGAAAGTTAATTTAGTTTGGTTTTGACATCATATTAATATTGAAATAGCCTCTTTTAGAATGCAATATACAGAAATAAGAGGACGAGAGTTGTGGTAATCACTCATTTACGTCACGTCCTTGGTGTGAATTATTCATATTTGATTGGTATTACGCAATTTGTTTACCAACACTTGTGGGATGGTTGAAACACACAGCGTAGACACATATATTAAGTTTTATTTCTAGGTCACCGTAACTCAATCGGTTGGTGTACAATGTTTCATAATTTCAAAATTACTACGACTCTTTGTTGTTGCATATGCGTATATATGATCCTGACAATGATTATAAATGCATCACAATTAGTATACAAAAATAGTACATGACGACATATTCGTTAATCGGGGGCCGTAGTGGCCGTCATCGTATGGTAGTTGGATTTCCAACTAGATATGCAATCACTGCCTATCACCACTGATGTTGTGAGTTCGAATCTCGATCAGGGCGATGTGTACAACATTATGCGATAAAGTTTGTCAGTGACTTGCGATAGGTCGGGAGTTTTCTCCGGGTCCTCCCATTTCCTCCATCAATAAAACTGGCCGCCACAATATAACTGCAATATTGTTGAAAGTTGCGCTAAAGCATCATCAAACAAACAAACGTATTCCTTAATCGAAAACCTTTCTTAACAGACATGTTGACAAAAAAGTTACTAGTACGTTTTGAGATGATGTACGATAATTATCCAGTTGAGAATTCCTGAAAAAACGTAAATTAACGAGACCACAATTACTGTGAGAAATAATGATGATTTATAACCATTGACTAAATTACTCTTAACAAATAGACTTAGATAACGACTGTAATGCATCATAACTATGTCTAAATTTATGAATTATCTACAGATAAATGACGTTCCTTATTACGTAAAAAGTGTTTATCTCAAAGTATACGTGACTTTTTCAAACTCATTTATTTGTTAGTATGTCACCAATTAACTGCGATGTAAAAACTATCTAATTTTTTTATTTGTTAGTTTGAGGCTAGAGTAAAATTTATTTGAAAACAAAGTTTAGATAGTTCATTTCGTCCTTAAGGTTCTCGTAATACAATAAAAACCATTTGTAATGAGTTTTCAAATCCAAATGAATCAACATAATTCTATCAACGAACAGGAAAGATGACTGTCATTTGCACTTAAATAAAATCATCGCATTTGTTTTATATTATTTTTGACATTTTTAACCAATTGTCTGTGATGAAGTCCTGAGGGGAAGTTAACTAACAGGGACAATAAACCAACGGTTATAGTCATAATATACACAGTAAATTGGACAGCGGAAGCTTAAAAACGTTGGTTGTAGTCATAATATACACAGTAAATTGGACAGCGGAAGTTTAAAAAAATTTCTTGTTTGCAAAATTGCAGCAACGGATTCTCAAAGGAGAATATGTTTTGGTTTTGGCGATGCAAATACAAATTCATTTGCAAGAAGCAAGGTTCATGTATTGCTATATAGATAGCAATAATTGAATGCTGTCTAAACAATGTTCCACAACAGCGGCTAGCAAAGTAGAAGAAGAAAATGACCACATATCATATATATATAACGATTGTTATAATATATTGAAATACCAGCCATCATCACATAGCCAAATAAGATGAAGTAACAAATGGTGTTATTACATTACGGAATAAAATTAAGAAAAAACCAACACAGTCAGAACAGTTCACAAGTTAATAGGAAAATCATGGAGAGACAAAATCAATACACCTAACACAAATATGCATGACCTGATTCACCTGACTTAGTATAGAAAGTTCGACTTACACCTAGTTTAATGGGCCCAAACATCGCATCTTAATGAATGTATCCAATAAATCCATATTGATACTAATATAATATTCACATTTAATATAAATTGTGAATAATGATAAGTACAACGTATACTAGATTTAACAGTTTGTCTACGTCCATAACGTTTCAGTAACACACTAAAAATACAAGTGTTGAAATGAATCCAAATGATTGAACTTTGCTGGTTGATCAGAGAAAAATATACTTTATTGCACTTTAACTAAACGCTACAGAAAACAGGTGTGCTAATCATGAATGAGCAATCCAGAAACACAAATAGAATTGGAAGAGGACACAGAACAAAGATAAACAAAACCAAAAAACATAACACAGAAAGCTAAAACGATGAGCATCACGGACCCATCAAAATAAAACCAAGAGTGCAACCATGTTCTCGCGACGTGTAAACAGTTGCTGCTTATTAGACATCCAATATGCTACCCTTACAGTCAAGACATGTTGGACAACACTACAGATATTTGGAATTTGATGTTCTTAATGGTTTAGAGTCCAGATCCATATTATTTAAGATTTCTGAATTATCGCTATTTTTGATTAAAGCCTTTTCTTTATCATCGATCTCATTAAACATGCAATTTATAGTATTTTAGTAGGTATAATATATACTCTATTGCTCAAATTTCGAACATTTATGTCGAACGTCTGTAGTGATATTATATTGAAATTACATCCCCTTGTATATTTATCGGAACCAGTGGTATGATGGTTAGCGCAGCATGAACGAGTAAGAGCAAAGACTTGTTGGAATTAGGATCATTTTTCAATGAGAGCGATACATCTACCCGCGAATCGTTGTTTTAATTAGCTGGCACAATATAATCCAACTAGGCGTGCTGTCTAGTACAATTTGGACTCGTTGAATATAGGGCTGAAATATTTTTCATTTGCATCCTGATAAACAATTACTCATACTAAACAACAAAAACTCTTAAAAAAAATCCCATGGTTTGTCTTTTTGTCTTTAGCTCATTATATTTTTTTATACCTCTATTGATCATCCCTTCGTTAAACTCTTCTTTTGTGGAGCTTTTTCTAATTTACGAGTATCATTGTTTATTTAGGAAATGGCAGTCGGAACAATTGAACCAACCGAACTAACAAATACCTTATTAATATCAATTGTCCTTAAACTAATAATTTGACATAGGATCAACGTCAGAAGTCAAGGTAAAGATCATAGATATTTGCAAACTTGATCTTACCATCTTATTTATTAAGCCCAAAAAGCCATCATTCGATCAATTTCATTTGCATTGCAGATATTCAGGAATGTTTGTGCATATAAATTATAAGCTTACGGAATAATGTATTTACTGTTATATGAGTTATTTGTATACCCCAGGTTAGGGCCGGATTTAGTTGAAGAGAGGCCCTTGGCTAGTCTACTTGCGAGGTCCCATCCTCCCAATCTCGCCCTTGTGAATAGAGGAGGATGAAAGAGTATTTTGCACAAAATTCATGATAACGGATGATTTAAATTCCGCAATTCAAAATTTGATGTCTGACAACACCTTGTTTTTTTTCAAATTATCTACATTGTTTGTATCTCACTGCTTTTATGGAAGGACAAAATTAACACAGAAATCAATGATAGTGCCGACTTATTGGCCTTATTATTCTAAAATAGAGCGCAAGGAAAATTACAGAATGCGTATGGCAGCTTGTGTATGAAAAGTCTATGACAATGACAAAAATAATATTCATCTTGGCCAGAGGCCCCCTAGATGTTGAGGCTCTAGGCTTCAGCCTACCAAGCCTGTAGGGAAACCCGGCACTGCCCAGGCCCAGTATATTAGTCAAATACAACAACAAACAAAACTCTTAAAATGTCAATCGTATTTCTAACCTTGTTTTTAAATCATTGTCATTGCTACACGAGGTGTGAACCGAAAGGCTATTAAGTATGGATACTCCAGGGGTACAGGAGAAACACGGGCATAATACACAGGACAAAAAGATAGGCATACCTCGCCATAAAATGAATTTGAGCAGGGGGCTAGAGGGTCATGACAGAACCAATAGAGATTCGTAGCATTCCTCCGATTGTTGCTGAAATCCGAGCTTAATCATTTAAAGTTACACAATGAAACGATGATTCAACTTGCAATGGTGTATGATACCCGCTAGTATATTTGTTCAAAGTTTCCTAGTAAAGAATGATAGTGGGGGTTATTGCAAATGTTACATCAATGTATGAGAGAGCGTCGGCATATGATCATTATCAAAGCTTAGTACATGCATTGCATGATGCAAACGCACGAAGAATGTTGTTGATGAAGTCGATTAAAAGAAAACAAATACAATAGGGTTAGAGTATTATGTTTAGCTCCACAATCAACAATAGTGTCAATTTTATTGGTTGCCGAAACCACGCCGAAAAGTTACTGACAAACTCTATCACCGGATTTTATATCGAGTATACCTCGCCTTGAGCAGGATTCGAACTCACAAATTTAGTGGTGATAGGCACGGATTGCATACATATTTATAAATCCAATTATCATATGATCACAATCCCGATGGTCCCCAGGATAAAATAAAACAACTTTTGTTGCTAAAAAAAACCGTCCATATTCCAACCCTGTCCTCCCTATCATGTATGTTGCCAAGTTTTGACAATGGTTGGATCTATTACACTATGACAACTGAGGAGATGTAATTCGTTGTATCTATAATTACATTATATATAATCACTTTTATATAATTTTGTAGAGTTTATAATTGATGTCACGTCATTATGCCACTCGTATGAATGGCTGTCATCAAGTATAATCTTAGATAAGTCAGTGAAGATAATTGATTGTACATGGGTTTCTTGGTACATTTAAAGCTTAACTAACCGATCAATTCAGCTGAAAGTTTTACATTTAGATTTAGTCTTTGATTACAGCTCTGTTTATAGTGTAGCATAAAAAAAACCCCACAAAAATCCCAGAACAAATTCTTTTTCTACAGTTTTGTTTCTTTTGTAACAGAAAAAACACATAATTTACCAAAAAAGAATCTTTGGTTACAGCTCCGTGTCTGTTGTAACGTAGACAAAAACACAAATATTACAGCAAAAATATCTTTGATTACAGCTCTGTTTCTTTTGTAACAGAAAAACATACACATTTCAGAAAAATAGCTTTGGTTACAGATATGTTTCTTTTGTAACGTAGAATAAAACCCACAAAGTACATACACATGTCTTTGGTTACAGCTCTGTTTCTTTAGTGATGTAGAAAAATACACCCAGACATTACACATGTATGTACATCGTAATACAATTACAACGTGTTGTGTATTTATTAGTATATTTCCCTAACTAAATATAAATCATAACACACTTAACAACATAGCAGATGAGTTGCCTTAACCTTTTATTTGATGAGCGACTTCAAAATTTCTACGGTCGTCATCACAATCTGGTTGACCGTTACGAAATGTCCGTATCTCAAATGACAATGGAACATTTACCTTTTACGTAGATGTTTTCTTTCCTCTCTCACTTCCAAGACTTTTACCGGATTTCACGGTATATATGAGTAACACGGCGGGTGAGGAAGCAGGAACTGCTTACCCTTCACGAGTACCTGAGTTCATCCCCGGTTTTTTGGTGGGGTTTGTGTTACGCATCTTTTTAGTTTTTTGTGTTGTCCTGTTGTGCTTCTTTACGTTCTGAGTTTCCTGTTGTGATGTCCATTACGACTTTCATATAGTGACGATGTTTGGTTCGTCTTTACCTATAGTTGTTGGTAGTAGTGATCATGTCTTATTTACGTTATTTGTGTTTGTTTGGTTCGTCTTTACCTATAGTTGTTGGTAGTAGTGATCATGTCTTATTTACGTTATTTGTGTTTGTTCGGTTCGTCTTTACCTATAGTTGTTGGTAGTAGTGATCATGTCTTATTTACGTTATTTGTGTTTGTTTGGTTCGTCTTTACCTATAGTTGTTGGTAGTAGTGATCATGTCTTATTTACGTTATTTGTGTTTGTTTGGTTCGTCTTTACCTATAGTTGTTGGTAGTAGCGATCATGTCTTATTTCCGTTATTTGTGTTTGTTTGCGTATAGTGGTGCCCAAAACATATTGTGATGTGTATTATTTTGTTTTTCTATGTTGCCATTTTCTCTGGATTGTCATCTGGAATGTCCCTTCGGTAATCTTTGACGTTTATTAAAAGACATAATACACTTCGTGGTAAAGAAAATCAAATGACAAAAGAAATATAGATGACGTGTTATCCAAAGAGGTATAATTCATATTTAATGACTGTCTTACATCCTGGCAATGGTCTTTTTGTATAGCCTATGAATCTCACCATTGTTGTATATCTTTATTTTGCCTTATTGCTCCTTGGAAGTACACGAACCAGGAAGTTGTTATTTTCATTTATTCCTGACAATGTACATCCTCCTCATAATGACAATAGCAGACAATATAAAAGTTGATAGGTCTGCGTGTGAACAATAGCGAAGAGATCTTCAACCAAAACTGTGTTCAAAAACAATTCTTATCATGTTTTGATGTTTAATGAAATATTGTTATAAATAGTTGATAAAACAGTACTATAAAACCTTGGCAAGTCCAAATCTACCACGCAAGCCATACTCGCAAAAGAAAAACAACCTTTCAATAGTCACCCACCATATGATAATCTTGCATATTTCCATATTTCAGAACTAAAACACACTTCTTGATAAACTTTACTGTCAGAATAAAATTGCGACATACAAAGGAATAACGTTTGCTGACTTTAGATGGCGTTAATACAAGAATGTATATTAACCAAATAAACAATCAATATATCTTCGTTTCTTTTGGGGTGATAAATCCATATTTGAACATAAATCAAAAGTAAGTAATTGATAAATTAAATGGGAACATTAATGGTATCTTCAAAAGTTTTGCAATGTTTATATTATGTTTTATTATACTTCGTGTAAGTTTCTGTAGTGATATTTGGTACTGTAATATTTTGGCATATTACCTGAGTAATATTTTGGCAAATTACCTGGACAATTAGACACTCAGTGTAATAATGATATTAATGTGGTCTTGTCCAGGTAATATGCCAAAATATTACCCAGGTCTGAGAGACATATTACCCTCCCCCTCGGGTCGGGTAATATGTCTCTCAGAGCTAGGTAATATTTTGGCATATTACCTGGACAAGACCACATTATTATACAAATATAAAACCTCGTTGTGAGCACCATACAGTTACACTTTGAAACGTATAAAAATTTGACCAATCAACAGCGAGTTGTTTTTTAACGTTTGGGCTCGTGTCACTGTTAGAACGTTTTGTTAAATGACTATAATATCTGCTTTCTTCTGACCCTCATGTATAATCGGGCGAACAGTTTTATTTTCAAGAAAAAAAAACAAACAAAAAGACTTCGCAATGGGAAAGCTATCATCTACGTTTAAATTCGTAGTTGCGAAGGTATTCCTATTACTGATTTTAACCCATATATAACAGAATAGTTGTAATCTGCAAGCATGACAATAAATTGCATGGTATCAGTCTTTTAGTCGACAAGCTGCTTATTGCTTTACCTTAAGAAACAAGTAATTTTGACATGTCGTATATTTTGCGATGACACATAATTAAATTTTAAATTACACAGATCGGATTGTATTCCATGCAACTGTTTGAATACGTTAAAACTTGTTTTAGTTAATTGTATTGAACTTTATGTCCCTGAGAAATTATTTCAGTATTTTGGAATGTTGCTGGTGGGTATCACCATATTCAAACACATTTTGTTATATAATAAATACAGGTCTGAATTTATATAATTCTATGCCTTTTATTGAACCATTGTATATGTCGACCTTTCTTCTAATTCTTTTATTGTATCATTGTCATGTTTTGTTTGTTTAACAAGTAAGAAAGGATATGGATGTAAATGAGCATGAGTATCCAACATTACACTTATACACAAATTCAAGTAAAGAACACATATTTGGTATATTATTATAGTGTTATGTAATTCCTTTAGTATATAGTTCTGTCTTTTTTTATATATATTATAATGTGAATTAGTTTTCACAATGATATACCTGAAAAACTGCAAAGATGGTGTTGAACAACAATGAATCTGTATTGCATGCGTGATTATGTGAATCCGTACATCTTAATATATAAGCACGTTGATTTATGATGCCAGTGTATCTGGATTTCCCTCTCGGTTTTCTCTAGCGTATATTTATTAGTTATTTACGTGACCATTATTTCCGATATAATGTAGGTAAAACTGTGCGCCTGGGAAGGACATATAGATGGATACAATTATTGACCCCTGTAAAAAGGGGCGTAATAGTGCATACGGTCAGTAAATTTTGTCCAGCAATGGGTCACAAGTGACCACTCCAATCAAACATGTGATTGCAGTAAGTCGCTTTACATTGTCTTAAGCATGAAAGGAGAGTAGCATTCTGCATTCAAGAGGTACTTATTCACGCCTTATTCTGAAGCATAGTATGTATTTTACTCGTTATGTATACTCATGTCTTAGGAAGTGTTGCAGTGTGTTGCGCACAAATTGGTCACATTACTATATTTTGTGGTTCTCACGGAGGGTATTAAGCACATGCATTTTCCCTACGTTACAAGAAGTGTACAAATAATGACACAATGAAGCTTATCCTTCTGGTGTACTCGCCACTTTTTAATGTTTTGCTTTGCTTTATTTGAACTTTATATGTGCGTTGTTTTGTGGCACCCAGATCGTCCCTGTAAATCACACAGGACGTGGGTTCTCTTATCTTCGTCTGTTCATGCAGTGGCTACATAAAACCAAAGTAGACTTTCAACAATGTTGTATACCGACTATTTATTTTGGGTGAAATTCCATATTTGGGGGTTTAGAACCATACAACTTTCTTAACCCTGACACGTTTTTTTTTCCTGACTGAAGTACATGTAACAAGCATGGAAAGTGTACGGTCGTGTATTTGTGTGCTTGGGGTATCAATTTGGCCTATTCGATTTTTCTATTGGGTTTTTGAAACTGTTCAAACAGTGTGGTATTTCTTGTTTTTCGTTCATTTTTGTAAGATCATTACAAAAGGGTTCATGGCATATAATAATATATATTTACAAAATCAGATATTACATATAGCCTGTAATAATATTAACATTATGGTAGTGTTATGCTATATTTAATGTGTAATGTATTTCCAGTTTACTGTTAAGGCAGGTTATTTGCCTACAATACTGATACTAAATGTGATACCAATATATCATAGCATGACCCATCTTTCGTGAATGTGCATTAGATTGGTATTACCCAGCTATAATGACACCTCAGAACATACTTCAGATAAGAGCATAGTATTAGATGAAATACGGTATATTTGTCGTTTATTGTTAATAAATATCTAATAGAAAGCGTTTACAAGACATGCATTGCAATCTGTATCTAATAGCGTGTACGTTACGAGCAAACAACTCGAGATAATTGTGAAGGAAAACATTTTACATATGAAAGATAGGTGTAATGGAAAATCATACGAGAAATTTTTGTCTGGCAAAAAAACATTAATGCAATATATTGGACAATAAATATTTCTCAAGTAATTGTAAACACATTAAGCCAGTGTTGATATCATCACAGAATCATGTCTCCTGTACTTTTTTTTTAAAATATAGAATAACAGTCGAGAGAGATGTTCTCACTATTAAGACGGCGAGTCCACTAGGACGAGTTGTAATGCTGGTGATAATGTGTGAGCTTTCCTACTAATTACTGTACTTGTCTGTGTGAAAATATCAGGTTTTCCTAGGAGAAAGCAAACACACGTGTTAGATTGGAATGATCTCAAATATATAGTTATGTTTTGTTCTTTTTCGTGGCCTGCAATTAACATTCGAAATAATGATATGACCGAATAATTGGAGATGTGTATAGTGTACAATTTGGCTCAGAACAACATTCATTTTGTTTTTAAACTTTACACTGACAATTGAAGAATATATCCTTTAATATTTTAGTATGAAAAGAAAGTTCAAACAGTAATGATCAATAATTCTACTAATATCAACAAAATGTGCAATCAACTCTGACCTCATATTATTGAAAATGAAAAGACCCACTACATATAATGTTGGAAATTCAAGTCATGGCTTAGGACAGGCAGCGTAGTGTGGCTGTGTTAAATCGGTAAATGTGATTTCAACCACCCCTCTTAATAATTGAATCTACAAGAACAATACAAATATAAACCAGATATGGAAAAAAGACTTCACATCTTCGATTTCACTCAAGTAGTTTACATTCCTTTGTGTGCCATGCACAAAGTAAGGATACACATGTGTCAGTCACATGTATAACATTACACATTTAACACTGTAATTACTTCAGTATTAGTACTGACCATATTAATTTATACTTACTCTGACCAGAGGGTCATAATTATACTTAACACTACCTCAAGTTAGACAGAGTCGTAGGAGAAACGTGATTAATTGTATACCCATTACTGCTACAAAGCAAATTCCTATATTAGTATTACCCAACGGTAATGACACATGAGAACATACTTAAGAGACCAGCATAATATTAGAAAAAATACGGTCTATATTTAGTAGAGAGTATTTACAAGACATGCCTTGGAATCATTATCTAATAGTGTGTAAGTTACGACCAAACCGTGACTCGAAAATAATGGTGAAGGCAAACATTTTACATATGAAAGATAGGTGTAATGGAAAAATCATACGAGAAATATTTGTCTGGCAAAAAACATTAATGCAATATATTGGACAATAAACATTGTAAGCACATTAAACCAGTGTTAATATCATCACAAAATCATGTCTACTGTAGTTTAAACAGTGAATACATGTACAATGACACCTGTCTGAACCGGATACTGATTAAACCGAAATCCTCTCTTAACAAAACTTTGAATAAACGCACCTCACACCTCAAAGCATTGAACATAAAAAGACCCAGTACATATAATATTGGGAATCCAAGTCATGGCTAGGGACAGGCAAAGACCTAGCTTGGTCAAATCGGTAAATCTGATTCCAACCCACCCTCGTCTTTATTGTATCTACAACATAAATACAGATATAAACAAAATATGAAAAAAAACTTCACAGTTTTGATTCCACTCAAAGTAGTCTACATTGCTTTGTAAGCATATACAAAGTAAGCTTGTTTCTGTACCAGGCATGTGTATAACATTGGACAATTCACACTGTAATTACTTTAGTTCTAGTAATGATCTTATTACTTTATACTTACTCTGACCAGAGGCTGATAATATAAATATACTGCTCTTGGATAAGGGTGTTATTATAAACATACTGCCCTTGGATGAAGGTGTTAGGGTAGATTAACACACGAGGTAAAAAATTATCACCCGAGACGAAGTCGAGGGTGATAATTTTTTCACAGAGTGTGTTAATCACCCTAACACCTTCATCCAAGGGCAGTATGTTTTTTTATTATACTGAATGCCTAATAATTCAAGTGTGCATTATGCTATTGGGACAATTGTTAAAAAAATAAAAAGTCATAATTAAGATAGTTTACCTACATTAACAACAACAAAACATCAAATAGCAACAAATTTAACAAGATAATAACATAATGTTTATAACAATTAATGTAGAATGTTACTTGTATATTTTGATAAATATTATCACATGTTTGCTTCTATATTCTGACTATTGCATTAATAATTTTCAAGGGAATGTATTCTTTCTCATTTTGAAAAAAAAAATGAAAATTTACAGTGCAGTTGTTGTTTGAAATGTTTGGCATTAAATTTTAATACCGTTCAATACTTAAAATTCTTAAATTCAATATTGTAATTAAAAATATATCATTCTTGCATATCCATGCTCTAAAAATCGCACGAATTAAAATTTCGCGAAATGTTGTTGACGAATTTGGAACATTAACAACATGACGTCACATGCAGACTTCCAGTTTAAAACGTAAAGATCAGGCGTCATTTGGCTTCGTGTACGCTTCAATTTATTTCATAAATTCAGAGATATTATCCTCCGTAATGTCAACAAACGCCATGACGAGCGCTTGACGGTTTGTTGTCGTCTGGTGATAACGGAAATGATGAGGAAATAAGAATCGGTAAACCTCGGCCGGAGCGGGTGTTAATTTGTCTGGATCGGCAAACTTCGGGCTCAGCGGGTGTTAATTTTAGGCATTAACACCCGTTGCTAATATTATCACATGTTGCTAGGGATGGGCGGGGCTTATGAAAAGTTAGTGAAAATTAACAAATGCCGCTTGTCCAATGAAATGAAAGGATAATGTAAGAAATTTGCATAAAGTATAATAATGTAGATTATCACACGAAGAAAAAATTTACTGTGCAATTGGATGGCATTTGGCATAAAGCTTTGCGGAAAAGCTGCTACAGTATGTTGATATGTGTTCGAAACATTACTCCCAGCTGAGCTATACTGACAAATGTAATCATCACGGATCTGATTCACAGCAACTGTCCATTGTCGTCTGGTACAGTAATGGCGGAAGTAGTGTGACGAATCGGAAAATATCGGCCGGAGCGGGTGTGAATTTTTTCCGGTTCGGCAATCTTCGGTCACAGCGGGTGTTAATTTCACACATTATCACATGTTGCTATGTATGGGTGGGATTTACGTCGAAATTATAACCTGTTGCTAAGTATGGGTGGAGCATATAGAAATTATGGATAATTAACGCATGACGTCGGTCAAATTACAATAATTCAATCAATATCAACAAAACGAAAATTTTTCTCTCACATTCAACATAAAAAGACCCATTACATATAATGTTGGAAATTCAAGTCCTGGCTTGGGACAAGCAGAGTAATGTGTCTTGGTTACACCGGTCGATCTGATTCAAACCCACCCTTGTTGATAATTTGATCTGTAACAGCAAAACTGATATAAACAAACTGAAAATAAACTTCACGGCTTCGATTTCACTCAAATAGTCTACATTGCATTGTAAGCATACACAAAGTAAGCTTGTATATGTGCCAGGCATTAGTAAACACTGGACAATTCACACTGTAATTACTTCATTATTAGTACTGACCTTATTAATTTATACTTACTCTGACCAGAGGGTGATAATTATACTTAACACTACCTCAAGTTAGACAGGGCCGTAGGAGAAACGTGACGTTGATTAATTGTATACTCATTACTGTTACAAAACAAATTCTTAGGTGAAATATATTGGAAATATATCTGATGATAATACAAATTTATGTACGTGTTGATCAGATAAATGGTCATTTGTCATCGTTCCTGTCTGCTTTACAATAAACTTAAGTGTATTGAATAATATTTGTCATCAGAACAACTACTGACATCAATCATTCGTTTGCTTTGAAATATGATTACAACAAAATAAGATTAGGGGTTTCTATCTGTAATTTGGATATTTTTGCTCTCATCACACTGAGTAATATTTTCAGGTGTCAACGAACTGATATGATATTCATACTGATAATTATTGGTCAGTGTGACATACATTGTCATTAGTATTACAGTCCGTCTTATTGGACTCGCTGCAATATTAGTGATGATTTCCGTCTCGGCCTTCAAAAATAAATTTATTAGAGAGCATTATTATGTTTATATTTTCTTTCTTTCGAGTACCCCTATCTCTCTTGTAATGTACATTTGTATGTTAACTTAATGTAATATGTACACGCACAATTCAGTTTTATAAAACACTTCCTGTACTTCCAATAGCCAATTTTGCACAAAATATGTAAGTTAAGCTTAGTTTGATAAAATCAATTTGATATTTTGTCCTCGAATATCCTATTCTGATTCTGAGTCAACCAGTTTTCGCTCTTATTCCTTAATGCTGCGTGCTGAATCGAGAAGCCATACATACCAATTTGATAGACTTTGGTTTGACCCGATAGGGTCACACACGATCTATTGCATTAGAAGTGATCACGCTAACCATTACATCAACAATGCGGTTTTAAGCATGATGACTCGAAGGAAACAGGATGGTGGGAATGTAATGAATGCCCGACACGGGATCACAAAAAAATCCCACAAATTGAAATTGACTTATGAAAAGATAATGGCAAACAAGTACACTAATATAAAAAAGAATGAAGTATCACATCTCGCTTCAAGAAAAAAACCATGACATATGACGTTGTAAATCAAGATTCTGTCTTGGGACAAGTACAAACATGGCAGAGTTAAATCAGTTGATGTGATTCTAACCCTACCCTGTTGATAACTGAATCTCCAACTGATTCACTTCCATTCAATAAAGAATACACACTTTCACAACAATGAATGACATATACATGGACAGTAACTTGAATGCTCGTAGTTAACTGAATACTAGCTAGGGAGGTAAAATCTGTTGGTTAAAGACCATTACCCATTAGGATAAAACATCATTCTTACAGATTTAACATCAATTATTCATCAACTTCTAAAGAACTTCGTGGGGAACCACAATAAATTGTGCTGGTATCAAACTTTGAACATAACACAATATACAATATGGAATGGAATATAAATGTACTTATTTGATTACTCGTTGTACCTGCAGATTGTCTATATTATTAGCAAGGAAAACCTGATTCAAGTTGTCAACAATAGTTGCTAAGACTTCTCAAGGATTGTACAAGATGTGTCGGGTTTGAACATTCAGGCTTTGTTAATTACATCGCCATAGAAACACCGATGGGAAATACCCTTTTTGTTCAGATGTCTGCTTGCAGAATTGTTTTATTTTAGAACCATTATTATTCCTCCTACCCTGATTGTTATTTCTATGTTGGATTGTGTTAAATGAATTCATTATGTTTACATAGCTATTTTCAGAGCAATTAATATCACCAACTCCTTTGATCTTCACATTACAGCCATAGGGCATTACAGTGTCTAGTTCTCTAAATCAGTAGTTTCTTTATCTATTTTGGAAAGTGTACTGTATTCAGTATTCAGTTAACTACGAGCATTCAAGTTACTGTCCATGTATATGTCATTCATTGTTGGAAAGAATTGGGTTATTAGAACATGATATAGTGCCTCACCTATGTGTACTTTCATATGCAAAATGTAATGGTCTGGTAGACTGAAAAGGTTAGCAATTGCTGGGATTGTTTATAGCATATCCGTGACCATTCATTCTTGTACTTAGAGGTTGTTCGGTGGCACCAAGATATATAATGCCATAGTGCAGGGCCAGTCTTAGGAGATGCGGACTCCATTGTTCTCTTTTAAACCTTCAGTGTGTTGTTGAGTGTACTTGAACAGCCGAGAGTATGTAAATCCAGTGCGGCACCCAAATGGGTCAGGATATTTGTAAATTGTATTCCCCAACTCATGTTCAAACTCAAAACACATTCTGGCTTCCATGATTTATTTTTTAAATTTTCTTCTCTGAAAAGATTTATTAAAACATATAGCCAAACTCAGCTGACATGATCCTTTGTTGTTACCTTTAAAACTTATGTCCTCTATTTTAGATAAACATCTCTTTCAGAAAATGCAACTATCAATAAATTAAAATATAAATGTATCAATATAAGCTCGAATTGATTGAAATTTGAAATACAAGGTATAGTTTAGTGGGGTTCGTGTCGATCTATCTTTAGTTTTCTCTGTAATGTTTTGTAGATCGTTGCTTCTCCTTTGTCTTATTTCTTATTTGGTCATTTTGTTGTCTGTGCCTCTACGATTTACTGCCTTTGGTTACTCCTTTGGTATCTTCAACCTTTTCTGACCTAACCCATTTTTTAATATAAATCCAGGTTTCTTAGTTTAAATGTCTTGAATTTTTGCTCAATATACATATCTCCTTGATGATTTTTTTAAATATAAAAATCCAGATTTTTAGTTTTAAAAAGTCTTCGAGTTTTGTTCAATATACAAATTTAACTAATTTGAAATGGAGGTAAAAACAAACACTAGCACATGGTCCTTAGGTACACCTCTTACACAATGTTTATCAACAGTCATTTCTTCCATCATATATTGTAGTTGTTACAAAAAATAGAAATTCATCTAAATGTAAATTATATTATAAGCGGAAGTTGGCTAAGCTTTCAACTGAAGCTGCACCATAATGATTTGTTATACATATTTCTTTTTTTTTTCCTCGAGAAAAAGATAATGTTCAAAATAAATACTAGTAAATTACATGTATTTACTGAAACCACTTTACCAATTTGCATGTTCTGATTAATAACCAGATGAGCGTTCACAAGTTCTTGTGAGCCTGTGGTTTTATGTTGGTATTAGTTTACGTCCCAATACGCAATTCCTAAGCTGGTGAAATATTAAACTAGCTAGTTAACCGAAATACTCTAACAGATACGTATTACTTAAAGTACGTCCTAATTTTGTTTTCCGTACAACTATTTAATTTAAGTTCTAATAAGTTAATGTAATGGTCATCTTCAATAAGAAGTCGAATTTATCTTTGCAAAAACAATGCTTGCTACGACAAAAATAGTAAATGTAAAGCTATCCGTTATAATATAGCATTGTGTTATGTGTATTATGTCACTGTCTTAGAACAGGACATCTTCCACTAATGACATATCTGGAATTTCTATGTGCTAAACAAGAAAAGAACTCTGGGGAAAACATGACAACTGAGATATTGACATAGCACCACCATTACTTTGTTATACTTTGTCGCTTAGAGATCGGTCATTCACGAATGTGTTGTGTATTTGTTTAGATAGTTTATTTCTCCTTATGTGTCTTACTTGATAACTTATATCCACTATAACAAATACCCTTTCTTCTTATTTTGTCGTCATAAACAATAAGCAAATCATCAATTGCATTTTCTCCAGAAACATGACTCCATGCAAATAGATATAGTATTCCCAGAACAGGGACTCAATTGTAGTATTAAAGATATCTGTATATGATCTAGAATTGGTTAATATTTTCTTGCCAGTATTGTTACATAACACTATCATAGCTGTCACTATGTCATTATTAGAATGTATTATGTGCCAGTGTGTCTGTCCTGTACTGGATATTTTTATGTTTAACTCATAAACATGTTTGTTGATGCCATTTATTTCATTTTAAACCGTTATCGGTTCAAATCTAAGACTATTAAATTGGTATACGTTGTTTCTCGGTTAAGCAAGCAGTATTAAGGAATTAGAAGATACTGATTGCTTCATGACGAGAATAACGTTTCCTAGCGGAAAATAATGCCTTTATGTGTAGTGTTGTGTCAGTGAGATAGGACTAAAAATTCAATTCATCGTGTTTGCATAGTACATACAGATATTACCGTGATCATATCACCAAATAGCGACTTAATATAGCTTAAAAAGTGCACACTTAGAGTTCAACGATAATCACTTACTCACTCATTCGGTTGGTTTTATTTAAAAAAAAATAGTATGGTTTTACAAAACAGCGAGATTGGTTGGAGGGAAGTGTGCAATTTTGGTTTAAATTTAAAAAAAAAAAGAAGAACCAAGTTCATACGGAAAAGATTTATATTTAAATTTGAAAGTAATTTTATAATTCTATGTATAGGGTTGAAAATAAACCTTGAAATGGTATAAATTATTTATTTCAGTATCATGTTTTAGATAATAAATACTTTTGATAGAATTTATTAATTTATTTGACTTTCGGAATTTAGAAAGAACAAAGTAATGTTGTATAACTTTTTGAAGCAAATCCTAAGCAGGATACAAATATTTACAATACAATGTTTTCTACGTAAATGTTAATTGTTTCCAGGATTAAGGTAACCCTCTCAAGGCGAGAGACACATATGTCAGATTTAGTTTCTTTGTTGGATTAAAAATCGCTATTCATCTATATTTGCTTTTGCAGGTGTCTACTCGGAAAGTAAAAATTTAATTCGCGTGCTATTGTTATCCACCTGTAATGTTAGGTAACTTTGGTAATTGAATTTTAGACAAAGCCACACATTTTTAAGTAGTTTGAACCTGCCCAAAGTTTTCGAAATTCATACGCTGTTCTGCGTTCAAATGTAAATTTATGAATTTGATTGGTTAATGCTGAAAATAATCCAAGTTGGAACAAAGAGATTATTTCGTTGGAGCGAGTCACTTGATGATTTGTCTCCAACAAATAAAGATCTAAAATTATTCAATCTTGGATTGTTTTCAGGTGAATACAAAATTTTATTTTACTATGTTTGAAAAGTTATTAATTTTATTTTTGTTTAGTCAAGTATTTATTATTCTGTGAAATTTGTGACTTTAGTATTTTATTTTTAAGGGAACAATGTTAAAATTTAAAATGAAAAATTTAAAGTAGACATGTTAAGTACCATTATAGTTTACATGGTGATGCGTTAGTGAATTTATAATAATAACAGAAAACTGAAATGTACCAGAATACTTAGATTAAGCATGTAGATTGAATTGAAGTATATATATATATTTGATAATTAATTGCCATTTTGTATATACTTTGATTGTTTATTTTATTTGTTTTAAATTTAAAAGTATGTATAATTAGGCCCTACTCTGTCAAATATATATTTTTTTATAATAATCGATAAAGGGCGACAACTGTATTTCCGCTAGACTACAAATAGAAAGAACGTGCAGACAAAAAATCAAGTTTTTACATACAAAAACAAGTTGTTATTATGGTAAGACTTGGTCGTTAAAAGCCTTTAGGCAGAATTTCTATGCAAGTAGTTATGGTCGGTTAATAAGCCTTGTTCGTCATCCAAGAAAAGTGTTTGTTTACATCTTACAATCAACCCATCTTTGTGCCAGAGCAAAGCAACATTTTGTTAGTCCATGTTTAATGAGAACAGGTGTTTATTTTTTATTTTTAAGTGAAATCATATGTTCTATATATCATTTGAAAGCTCTTTTCAAATGCAACACAATGCAGCAAACAGTTTGAGTGTAGCTCAAAAGTTATGATCATCTGAAGTTTGGGATTCACAAGTGCTTCCGATACCAGTTTTCGTACTACGACTCGATTATGATGTAATATGACTAAAAGGCTTATAAATGAGAAAAAATGCACAATAATACCTTTATATATCTATCTTTAGTGTCCCTTCCCTCCAGTCATCCAATAGTTTATATGAATACACTGCTATATCCCCTTCATACACTATTAAACCAAGTTGGGACCTACACGAACAAAAAAATAATATCACAATATAGAACAATTAATTCTTAATACACTTGTATTATTATTTAATTAAAGCATGGCAATGAGGCAAATACACGACAATCATGTCAATACATGGGATTTTTCATTTGATAAAGATAATTGACCTCGGACTACATCCTCGATCTATATATTATTCTACGATCTATAATAAATTGTGTGTCGAAAACCAGCGTACACCTGCCAAAATTTTTGTGTCTGTCCTCAAATAATGCTACGTAAATGATAAACATTTTTTAGAGTAATAGAAGTTTGTTGATAAGCATGATAAGTGTATAGCAAGTACAAATGTATATTATATGCCTTAATTTTTAAAAATTTCATATATTTATGTAACATATTCATTGCAAAAGCACTACCGCGACAGCCAATCAGCACCGGAAAAAAGTTACTACTGCTGCCAAGATCATTACACACACACATATATATATATATAAAGTTACAGTGCATAAACAAAAATAATATGAAGAATGGAATAAAGCAGGAAAATTATTAACAACTAACTTTGATGTGAATTTAAATCTTATATTGAATTAATTTTCTATTAATTTATTGAAATCTAAAATGTAACCTGCTCTGGCAATTGGAATGCAAAATGCATCAAATTATCCTTTCATTTTCTTCCTGTTTTCAAAGCTACTAATAAAATTATATGATTTGTTTATGCATTGTAATTAGTAAATGGCCAAATAAAATAACTTTTAAATTCACAAAAATATTGGGATTTTCAGCTGAGGTTATAATTTATAGTTATTATAATTATCATATTTAAAAATGCACGACTAAATAATTAAGCTGCTATCTCAAGAAATTGATTTTTCTATTCCAAAACAGGGACTGAAAGTATTAGAATGTGAATCTAAATAAGTTAATGTATTTGGCCTAAAAATTAGTTGTTTAAGAGGGTTAGCTTTCTATCTGGGATATAACTTTGCCCCGCCACCATTCATCATTGTCATCAGACATGAACTTATGCTTTACCACTTTGCCTACAAGAATCGGAGTATCCCCATCCTCCTCAGACTGACTTGTGGGTATTGTGAATGCATGACGAACGAGTATTTCACTTTTGTGGTCAGCTCTTCAATGTTTAATTGTTTTGTCTTGCGTTCGGTTTTTTTTTTTCAAAGAAAGAAGAGGCATTTTCAGGTCCATCTTTTGGTGGGTTCTGCTTAAGAACGTGCTTCCTGAAATTTAATTGTGCTTTCAAACCATCTTTTCTTACAGTTACACCATCAATATTTCTTAATAGAGTGTCCACCTCTGCTTCACTTTGCCAAAGACCATGATATATTACTTTATTTGTATATTCCTCCAATCGTTGGAGGCGTTTTGCTTCTTTTTTCTCTGCAAGTCTTATTTTCTCCTGTAATTGTTCTCTGTGTTTTCTATGAATTTCATCTTTTCGAACTTTGAAATTGTTTCTAACTGACCGCACGTTTCTCATTGCCATCATTACATTCCTTTCTCTTTCAGCCTCAGTTTTGCTTTCAAGCCAATGTTTAGTTTTGTTACAGATGAACATTATGTACGCTTCGGAAGATAAAACAGAAATATTTGGAAACTTTCTGAGAAGTTGGTCAAGATATCCAAAAACTGATTCGGAAAACTTATTGTGTTTCATTGTAGAAGACGACTTTTCCCGAAGTTCTTGTGTCGAATTTTCCCAACAGCCACCTGGCAAATGATCTTTGAATATTTTTTTTGCAAGTTGTGCAAGTGCTGGCAGAAGGACGTTCAAGTATACAATAACTTTATCATCATGTTCCCATGGTTGCAGAAGATATTCTAATATCACATCATTTTTTTTAACTGTTGCATCCCCAAAGCAGATTATTTCCAGCCATGAAGGACTCAATGTTGTTTGTTTCATCTGATAAAAAAATCACTAGTTGTAAATACTTTTCATTCATATCTAAGATGTGAAGGTCTTTATTTTCTAAGAGACTCCACAACGGTCCAGTAAGGTGCCTACTTATAAGACCTAGAGCTTTTACTCCAGCAACAAACTCAGGAATCTGAATGTCATGAAGAACAGACTTCAGCAAGTTGTTTGATTGATTACCTTCCAAAAACTATGTAATGTGCTTATGCAAGAAAAATAGGGAAGCAGAGCTTTCAAATAGAATGTTGAATCTGTTGCCATGAAATGGCTGCAGGGGTACACTATGTAGTCCATTTTCTTTGAAATGATCATCTATAAAAACACAAAAATCTGTATATCGTCCTGACTTTTCATCGGCACCTCTTGCGCGAGCTTTAGAAGCAGTTCTAACTAATCTAGTAATTGCGGATTCTTTCTTAGTAATACATGATTTGTCAAACATTGGTGTTGCTCCACCAAAAAATCCTTGCTCAAATTCTATCAAAACTTTGGGACATATCTCAGGAAAATGTATTAAACTGTGTAGTCCACAGAAAAAAATCAAAAGTTTACTAACCGCTGTTTGATCTCTAACGGATAATACATTCCAATTTTCAACTAGATCTGGAAGAACTTGAGATCTTAAATCTTCGAGAAGTAAATTAAATGTGTGTTCTGTGCTAGCTCTGTCACTCATTGTAGCAGTAATGTTCATTAATATTTTTTTGAAGGCAAATCTGCATCAGTTGCCCTGTCGTCAATATCGTGAATTACGAAATTCGAAATATTATTTTAGATACAACAATATCCTGGACATTCCACAGGTCAGAACATCAAGGTATGGCAAAAAAACATTTAAATTTGCTGCTGCTACATTGTGGAACAGCCTCCCAGACCATTTCAGGACTGAAAACAGTTTTTCTCAATTTAAGAGCTTAATGCAGTCCTGGAATGGTACTAAATGTTGCTGTTCTGCATGTAGATGATAATATTCTGCTACTGGTTTGCTCTTTTATTTGCATATAGCTTTTAGATATATATTGCTTTGTTTTAGGGCTTGTCAATTTTTTATCCATACATGCTTAATTTTCTGCTTTATTATGTCATGCTGCATGTAGATGCCGGTGGCGACCCAGCGAGGCATTGTCACCTGGGCCCCGGCCGGCATCTACATTGTATATACAGTATTTGATTGTATTTGCTTCGCATGTTTTATCATTGATGTGTATATTTTTATGCTGTATGCTGTTTTCTTGTTTTAATATTGATGTATTCTGTTTTTATATTCGGTAAAAAGCTCTGTAGAGCTTATGTTATTATGTTATATACATGTCGAATCAAAATAAAGTTTTCTTATCTTATCTTATCTTATAATTATTTCATCAAAAGCAGAAATTGTGTCCTTGCCTGATTTTGTTATAAGTTGTCTCAGTCCGAGAACATACGTTTCCTTCACAGGCAGATACATGGTAGCTAGAGTATTTAGCTCCAAATTTACTAGTTTCATCTGTATATATAGTCAAGTTCTCTTTATTTGGAATATTTTCAGCCATCTGTTGTTGACTTAAGATAAGTCTTTCAACATTCATATTTCTAACTGTGGTCGGAGGCGGTAATTTTTCTGTCTTTTTGTTTACAAGATTAAGTACGCTTTTCATTACTGCTGCACAGTTTCTTGCACTAACATGTAAAGTAAGTAAATCATAAATGCATTGTCGAAGTTCATAGCAATACTTTTTCTCATTTTCATCAAAGAAAGAAACTGATTCTGTATCGACATTTGACAATGTCAGCTAACCAATTACGCTCATCTTGGATTTCTTTTAAATTTGTTTCTATTTGTAAAGATTGGTCTGTTATTCTAGATATTTCTGCATCTTTATATGCCACGGTTTTCTCTAAGTCAACGACAAAAGCCTCCAGTTTACTAATTTTTTCCTTTTGACGGCTATTTTGAAGACGAATCTTCCTAAGAGAAGCATTTTTAATATCAATTCTCTTATTTAAAGATTTAAAAGTTCTTTTCATACATTTGATATTTTCTTTAAATTGATAAACAGTCTTTTTTGTAATATGACATGTCTTCAACTCACGAACGGTGGATTGCAGCGACATATTTTCTTTTTTTTCTTCCTGTAATTCAACGGCAAGATCATTAGCAACCACGATGAAGGAATCCGAAAACGACTCAACATGTGCAGATTTTGGCTTTTTCAAGTGTCGAGTTGCTCTTGGCATATCAATTGATTCTGTTAGAAAACTTTCCATCTTAGCCGCATACCCTGGTCTCTGTTTACTTTTATTTATCATTTGGTATTTTTTATAAATATTATTAATAACATGGGTAAATGAACTGTCGGAAGCAGTCTCTTCCTCTGGTTGGGTACATTTTGCTTTAAGCCAATTTGCAGCCTCACTGTTATCAAAAGTTTTAATTCTCTCTATTATATCCTTTACAAAAATTTGTGTCACCATTGCAATTATATGTATTTATATTTCTAAATTTAAGTTATAATTCATCAATATTGTCTGAGTATATGTAGAGTCAGTTAAATGCAAATCGTCAATGACGATGGTATCATTCGCTGGCGAGTTCGGACTAGTTTCTGATCAGCAAGAATCCGTGTAAACAGAATGACTACAAAAATCGAATACTGTCTGCGAGCTTTCTTCATGTAAATAAAACCCCCAGATTCGACGGTTTGTGTTGTGGAGTCTACAATTACTGCTGTATCATCTTCTTTTAATATGTTTTCCATAATGAAAGAATCGCAAAAATATAAGTCTCCTCTGTAGGTTTTATTAAAAAGTCTTGTTGATGCATCTTCAATTGTCTGAAGGTCAGTCTGACTCAAAGTTGATACTTGGTCCTGTAAAATAACTTTTATGTCAGCACTTTTTACTTTTAGCTATGTATAAAGTTATGCTGCAGAAACCTATAATGTACCATATGTTTGCTTAACATATATTGAAAACAAGGAATCTGTATCGCTCACCAAGATTAGAAAATATAAGCACTTTTGGCAATTTAGACGACAAAGCAAAGAGCAAATGCATTCATTGGCATGTTGTGATACATGTAGCAGGACGGGTACTATACTAATATATTGACAGGCAAAATAAAAAATGCATGGTTTTGGTTACTTCAAAATAGAAAACAGGGTAGGTAGGTAGAGATTGATTTTTATTTAATGAGTTTTATTAACATTTTAATAAAAATTCAAAAATGGGCGAAACGTTAAGACGTTAAAAGAGGATTATTGAAAAATGGCCAAAAAAATCCTTAATCCACAACTTTGGGTAGATTCAGGATTGGGTAACAAACCATACATTTTTTTATTTGGCCTAAGCATGCTAAGAATAATTCTACAACAACGCCTAATTTGTCACGTGCTACTCATGTGTCTATCCAAAACTAACCAAACTTCTGGGCCCAAAGGCTTTAAGTCCTGTGGTTATCATTAGAATTATACAAATGTATATATGGTGAATGAGTGCGTGATTACAACCAAATTCTTCAACTATATCATACATACAAATGTATAGTGAGAATAGGGTTAAGATATTTTATATGGTGCATGCTTTGTACTCAAACAACACAGTTAACTGGATTTTTAGTGTGCTACCTAGCATACCAAAACATTAAGAGCAACATCTCACAAGATACAGACAGATATAAAGTGTTATATTATATATTATATAATGTTATTAGTGTGGTGTATTAAATGGGATGTTAGAGTCTGGTCAGTTTACCTTCTGATACAAATTTCTTCTTCTCTTTATATTCCCTCCTTGGAAAATAGGACTGTTCTGAAAAAAGAATAATTTAACATTTACTCCAGGCAAGGATAATTGATTGCATTTGGTATCTGGAACACAAACCCTTTTCATTTGCTTTTCATGTTGAGGGAGGCCTGGGATTATATAGTCAGTGAAAAAAATATTTTTTGCACCAACACAAATTTTAAATATTTTTTTCTACCTGCCATTTTAATAGCAACAATATGCAAACATTTTTCTTCTCATCATGGTCAGAGGGAAAAAAAGTAAAAAATTTGGGATTTATGATTTTTTAATCCCACGCCGATGACCACTCCCTTAAATAAAAAAAATAGTGTGTGTCTTACACAAGGGTGAAATTTTAAACCTCAGTCACATTGTGGCAGTGGCATTAAATAAAAATTTCGAAGTATCGTTAAACAGGAAGTAGGCTAATCGATCTGAAAAGTGCAGACGCAGTACAATTCACAACCATAAAGCTACATGTATATCAAATCATTCCGCTGCACAGTTTCAGAGAAAAGTGCGACGAAAATGTACATTGGTGAACCTAACGGCGGCATAAAAAAATCAGCAATAATGCATACCTTCTGTTACAGTTGTACTTACTGGGGATGAAATCAACATGATCAAGTGAATGCTTATGTGATGCAGTAAAAGTATCTGGGGGAAGCGTCTCGTCAGAATCATATGCATCAGATTGTGAGTGAATAGTCTCATCGGATTCAATAAAGAATAGGTCTTGACTAGCATCATAAGTCCTATTAAATTGAAAAGAGAAATGCAAAGTTATATGTATTTTTTGGGTGGTGGTTTGAGAGAGGTCCAAGAGTGATATGTGAATTGAAGTACATGTGGAAAAACAAACAAAAAACATTGGTATGAAAACATGATTCTACAACGTGACCCACATGACCCATCAGGAAATTGTCGGAGGATGGACGGGACAGACAGACAGACCACCGACGGACGGATACTCAACCGCAGAATTTTTCGGAGGTCATCACTTAGTGTGGTGGACAGGGGTATTAAAACTCGATATAAGTCACTACGGCAAATTTTAATTCAAGACACAAGTTGAAGTTCATTTTGAGACATAATATATATGTCAAAATGATGATTCATATAGCTTGGACTTACAATTTTAACTTATTAGTAACCTAAACTCATCTACAAATTGAGAAAACTCAAAAATGTTTACATATTTACATGCTTACTGGCAGCCACAGATATCAGAGTGATTCGGACCGACCCCCCTTTTTTTAATGGCAAAATAATTCAGATAACTTGATAATAATTCAAAACACTCAAGTAGTAAGGACAGATATTGTTGAAACATTTCATTGTATTGTGTTGTACAAGTAAAATAATTTACACACACAGAAAGAATTAAAACACGATTTTTCATCATTTTCTAGGGGAAATAACTCTCTCAAGACAATAGTACGACTGGGAGGGTACATTCAAAAAAATAATTTGCGCAAGTAGGCGCAAATGGGTGTCCATGTGGGAGTTGAATTGACCGATGGAAAATAAACCTTTTCGCGTGTAGAAAGTATGCCAAACTATGCCTTTTACGTGTAAATGATATTATGATGTTGTACAATGTAAAGGTAGGCAATATTTGTCACTAGCACCTTACACCTTACATGGGTAAATTTTAAAAAAGAACGGGGTTTTACAGCATTTTCTGTGGCTTCAGCGGCAAATTTTGATATGTCATGGTCATCGGAACTCTTTAATTGGAGGTAAAAAAACCTGGTTTAATCATGTGACGGTTGGTATGTTTCAAAATGGCGACCGGACATTTTTGGGTGTGGTAAACAATTCACTAACATTCAGGATTGCAATTTGGCGATAAACAATCGTAAAATTACTCATTTCATGCAACAAGTGTAAAGAAATATCATACGTGGGTTATATAAAAGAGGGAAAAACTTAATATAACGATTTTTATTTGATTCTTGCACAGTTTTCAAACACCGGTTTTACATTACGACACATATGGCAGCCATTTTTTGAAAACCAGGTGTTATCGTTACCATGTTCACTTGTAAATAAGACACCATACCCAATCCTAAATACATACAAGGCCCATTCATTTGTATTGTTGAATATGCTAGTTCCCCTTATAAATTTCACATGCTGGTTCCCCTTATCAATCTCATTCTTGTATGATTAAATAAAGGAGACAAGTTATCCCCTCTCCTTTTTGTAATGTATTTGAATTAAGATAGGTGTGTCTTTTGTTTGTTTGTTGTACATGTGTTTATTTTCCTATTGTAAGTTTGGATGTTATGCTAAGTTATTTTATTGCACACTTTTATGATAAACACAGTTTTGAACAATGAGGTCAAGCAATCCAAATTCTGAGTTTCATATGTATACTTGTACATACATATTTATACAGCATTGGTATCTTAGTTGTTGTTTTTACTGGTTGACATATTTTCACCAGATTTCATGATTTTATTAGGATTGCTTCTATTTTGATTAAGTTTTAACCAAATATCCCCATTGTATGCTTCAATAGGCAAACAGTGTTAATGTTAAGTTTAACAGTACCAATTACATAACAACCCACCTTATGTTTTACCCAAGTTAAGTAAAGTCAATACATGTCATAGATATTAAGGAAATGAATATGAATGACATCACGTTATATTATATGTATATTTTATTTAATTTTTCTGTTAATAATTTATGCAATGCTACACATTAACATGACCACTTTGGCTGACCGATATAGCCTTATGAACTTATGCTGTATAATTAAATTATATTTATCTTATGTTTAAAACACAAGAAGTTAATTTTAACTGACATGCTTTTGTGCATTTTATTTTGTCGCATAAGTTGCGCGGCGTTGCCACAGATTTATTGTTGACCGACTAGAGTTCATGAATGTATGCAAAGTTATTTTGACACATTTAAGCATATTTAAATCTCAAACACAGTTTTATTATATTTTGCACTAGATATAGTGTTCATCACAAATGACCGCATATGTTATATTTAATGGACTATGAATATTTTGTGTTTAAGATATCATTCATTTTCAGGACATTGATTATATTTTGTGTTTGTATATATAACTGTTTCACTTGATGATTTGTCTCCAACAAATAAAGATCTAAAATTATTCAATCTTGGATTGTTTTCAGGCCTTCAGAAAAAGACGTCTTTGTTGTTTGCTGAATATACCCCGAAAACCTATCCCCGTATTACAACAATCAGACAAATGTCACACCCTGTCAGTATTATCACTTCTAAATTCCTAGTGTGTGTTTCGGTGATTAATAGGCGCAACTGATATTTTGCTCTGATTCTGCTTATAATTTCTTTTTTTGAATGGCATCATCTCCATTTTCTTGATTTTCATTTCAAATTATGTGGGGTTTTCTCTCTCTCTTTTTTTCCTATTGTAATACAATATATCGCATACGGGAATTTATCAGCAGAATGAAAATAGTTTCGCTGTGAAACTTGTTTAATTGCTTTTCATTTTCATTCTTAGTTTCTACTTAGTTTGTTATCGTGTTCCTTATTTGGGAAGGAGAAGTGACTATGAGTATTCTTTGAACTCGATTATTTGAGTTGAGCCTTTTTATTATATAATATGTTGTAGACCGAAACGAATCTTTCTGTTCATAATGCTGTCTTATTCTTGACAGGTTTGTCTTATTACGTTGATTGAATGTTTCCAATTTTAAGCTTTAGCTTAGCTAGTCAATTGGTCTACAGGATTTCAATCATGTTTGTAAATTTGTAAAACGTAATTTTGTTCAGAATTGTATCGTAAAAAATTCAGTTCAGGTGACATAGGCGGATTATTATTTTGTAAAATAAAATCGACATCTTTAATTTTTTTTAGATTATTTCTTTTATAGCATAGGTTTCTAACTAGTTTCTACTGCATTCTGTTTTTCCGTTAAATATTTCATCAATCGGTTTGAATATTTCTTTCCTGTATATATCTTTATTTCTTTTACTAAATAATTAGCGTGTTTCTTTTAATTTTTTTTTCTACCCAAGGTCGTCATATATTGGCACCGTTTAAAGCAATAGGGGGTTTCCGCTTTCAATTTGTCTTTAATTACACTTATTATGATTTGAATTTTCTAATGACATGGAAATAAATACTTCCACCCTTACGCTTATTTTATAGAACAAATTGACATATTAATATAAAACGCTGATGAAAAAAGAAAACAAATCAGGAAAATAGAGTTCTAATGTTTTTTGTTGATTAATAAATAAAGTTTTCTCATTATTTTTTTCTTCAAAATGTTTTAGCGCAATTATTGTTGTTATAAGATAATGTACGGTAAATTCGTAAATGGTCTTCTATATGGTACTCACGAAAATTTCGTGATGACCAGTCTGATTGACTGGAATGGAAATACAGCTTGTCTATACATTTGTGTCTGTGAGAGCATACTAGATCATCACGTTTCTTAGTTTTATGACCCTTCAATATTTAAATTTTACTTCTAAACTTAAATGATATGACATAAACCGGTATCACTAATTTGAATATAATCGAGCTTATTATGATTTAATAATATATAATAAGAATAATGTTTATTAACGGATGAAACAGTCTCGCGCAAAATGCATACGTCTTGTCCTGTTGAGGTTTTATTCCTCCGTTGTTCGGAGCACATATGTTGGAAACCAATTTCCGAAACAGAAGCTACATTATTCCCTCGTGATGTTCTGTACGATAGGGGAAGTAATGTAGCCTCTGTTTTTGGATATTGGTTTTCAATATTATCGATATTATAATTAATTATTGTTTATCCAAAATTGGAAAAAAGAACTAATTATTTGCAATATTAAACCGCATACAAGACGAATCCAAAACGTCGAATTTGTTTTGGTAAATAGTCGCGCGATTTCCGGTTATATGCTCACATAAACACATTGTAAATGGTGTTGTAAAAAGATGAAGCATGTAGTTATTAAATCAATTAAAACAACATGTTTTGGAATAATTGATTAACGTTGTATATGACGAAGCAAAATCTACTAGTGTATTGAACAACTGAATTTACAATTTTAAGCTGATCACTCGCGATTACCACCGAATACAGCGATTTCGGAGTTGTACCACCGAATACAATTTATCTGCGAATCTCGTAGTGTGTCTTTTTTGGGCAAATTGAAAAATATAAATAACAATTAATAGCGAAAGCAATTTATATTACGCTCTATTGGGGCAAAACACTTAGGTCTTTTACACACATTAGTAGAATGGTCGCATAAAAGTAATTATTTTTTAAACAAGAACTTATATGACTTCTTTTGGTTTCAGTCGCCACGTAATGATAAATTGCTTCGATCCTTAATGTCGTTTACTTCCATTGTTGTTTAAAATAACGACGACATTACATTGACAGCTATTAACTAAACGTGTTATATAAGTTTTCATATGCAGATTTATACATAATGTGGCTATAATTGTTTATATGCAGATTTATACATAATGTGGATATAATTGTTCATCATTTCAGAATAGTTCTCTTCTTTTTCTTCTAAACTAAAGCAAATTTCATGTCATTTTTTAATGTCAATTCTAATAAAATGTACATGGCTGTAGTATTGTCAATCAGTTTGAAGTTTTATATGCAGTGTTCAACTTGTTGTAATCTACGGCCAGTTCACTTTCACATCGGGGTACTTCCGGTTTATATATTTTAAAAATACGTTACATCACGTAGAACAGTATAGAAGAAAGAGTTCGCTTGAATTTTGCGGATTGAGTCCCGCAAGGGTGAAAAATTTAAATACGTTTTGGCAGTGTAAAAAGTGAAATTATGCAGATACCACGTCGTTGGTACATTGAATGAAATTCGCACCAAATATTACCGTGTCCCCGTGACATTTGGGGACATGGCTTTGTGAAGGTGGGGGACACGGATCTGAAGCGGAACACCAGGTTCATTTCCGGAGATGTTAATCCCATTTTACCCACGTTATTCGTCCGGTATATAGGTGAACAGTTCTGCAATGTATGACGAGGGTGGTCAAAATTGAAAATTTTCACAAGTCTCCGTCAGATTTTAGCTAATTTAAGGCTCGATGCACATAGTTTCAATGCCATATGTTATCTAAAAAGTCGTCCGCGTTAAATGCAATCATTATTTCAAAGCATCAACGCAATATAAGAAGCATACGATCGAATTGTCTCTCGCGTTAAATTGTGGCGTATGGGGGTAAAATATTTGTGATGCCAGGGGATAGGGCTCGCATTCTAAAAACAAGGATAATTATTTATAATCCTTTTTATCAACAACAAAACATCCCACATTTGTAATGAATAATCACTTCAGAGTACATACTTCAGTGAGGGATTGTGTTAAAGAACATTGTGTACTGTAATCGTAATTTTACACTTCAAAAGTCAACAGTATTCTATTTAGACTGAAATCTGTTATTCTGTATGTAGTAGGACAGTTACCGCAACATAATATATTTTCCTGCGGTACTTAGAACAGACAAGTGTTATAATATCCGAGGTCAACGGCCAATGGCAATAGCATACCTTGTTGTTCCAGTAACCATGAACACCATTTTGATCCATGAAACATTCATATGGTGACTTGACATTACATGTATGTCGATAATATTTACTGTGCCGCTTGATTAATATCGCCTGACTTGTGCTAGTCTGTGGACCCGTAACTGACAATGGACAACAATCCATGTATACATCAAATAGACAGCTATACCACCACTGCCTCATTTTGATTGGTCTCGTTAGCACGGTCATAGTAAAAACCGACCGGGACACTTGTTACTGTAGATACAGAATTCATTTATATTCATTTATCTTGTTTAAGAATTAATGAATGCTCTTTTATCTCATAAAAAGAATCGATTGATAGAACGACTCATCAATATTAGGCATATCCCATACAAGACTTTATAATATATTAATTTAACAACTATAAATAACACATTTTAATATTATTACGTTTACATTGAATTATGTAATTTAAATGTTGAATTTCAAAATAGTTTCAATTGCTTGGCATTGAAGGTAATTTATATACATTTTCTTAATTCAATTTGTCTAAATTATGCTCAGCTTGTATAGTGTGCTCTGTGCAAAACAGTTTGGATCAGTTCTGCATATTTCTTCTGTGTCAAACTCGCATAGTACTTAGTCTGTCGGTCTGTTCCTCAATCCAATGTATTTATACATGACATCCCATTTTAATTTTTCAGTCAAAGTCTAAAGGATCACGATTGTTTGGCGATTGGTTTTTATAATGTTTCTAAACTATTTTAAATATTGCCATTACATACTTCACATTTACAATGATTGTCTACTTAAAATTCTTATGAATGTTGTTTAAATATTGGGTCCTGGGGACGGTAACTAGAAGCTATCTTAGGGCTAAGACATGTATTAAACGGAGAAAAACATGTATAAGTCCTTAGATAGCTTCTAGTTACCGGCCCCCGATCTGAACATGAGTTCACAGAGAGCAATTTATTCCAGATGTGACTCAAAATTCATTCATTGATGATAAACCAGGCATTATAAGACTTAAAGCAGCTTCTATTATATGCCATGTAGATTCTAAACAGATTTATATGTACAATTGTACTTGGTCCCTAAAGTGGTGCATAACTGTGGACATCAATCATATTTAAATGTTTTGAGAATCTAAATGTCATACTTTAAAAAAAATATTAGCTTGTTTTTCTATGTGTTGCAAACAAATTGGACAGCTCATTTGTTGATCATGAGGACGAAGTTCCCACAATGAATACATACAGCTGTGACAGTTGTGGAAAAACTTACAAAACACTAGCCAATCTAAAAAGACACTTAGATGATACTCATTCCTACAAATTGTTCCAGTGTGAAACGTGCGACAAACAATTTACTGCCAAAAGAAATATATTGTCACATCACAAGTGCCGTCACCAACAATCGGACACAACATATCTTTGTCCACATTGTGGGAAGAAATACCTCGCAGAAAGCAGCATGTATTCCTACGTGAGGTATAAACACAAACAAGCAGGACAGCTATGTAAATTATGGGTGTTCCTTTTGTCGAAAATGATTTTCTATTTGGGGGACGAAGCCAGAGGGTACTTTTACGACGTGTCATGATTTCTAAAACAATAAATATTAAGAAAATACATGTTAGTGACTAAACTGTGATGCCGTATGCTGTGAACCAAAACTCAATCCTGTTTTTTGCCTCAATGTCTACCCTAAATGTTATGCTAATTATAATATATTTTTATGTTTTAATTGGTTAAACACTGTCTATCATCTTGATCATTCCAGATAATTTCCCTACATTTGGTCTATGTAAATTATTTTACTGAAATGAAAATTGTTCATGCCTATCTGCATGATCTTTAAATATGTTTTCTACCAGGACTGGTGGTAGGAAACAGGTCTATTTTTGGCCTTATCAATCTAACACATTATGAACACTTGCTTAGTGAACTATATAGATTGTAAATATTACTTTCTAATATGATTTGCGTGATTTCTAGTTCTATTAAAATCGCAGAAAATTAAAACGTTGGTTCAAATTGGCCCAGTTGTTTCAGAGGAGAATAATTTTTTATTAAGGTTAACCATTTTCACTTGACGATTGTTGGTCAAATTTTCTATTTTTAGTAACGTTGGCAGCCATGTTTGACAGCGGTTGCGTTGATCAACCATAATTCATAAAGGTGATCATTAATGTATAATTTGTTTCAAGTTTGGCAGCTATTTAACCTTTAACAGCGGTCATGTTGGTCGGTTGGCTGGCGTGGTCAATGGACATAACTGTTAAAATAGACCCCCTAAAGATGATTCAGGCCAACGTTGGTTTAAATAGGCCCAGTATTTTCAGAGAAGATCTTTTTATAAAAGTTTAAGGACGACAGACGGACGACGTACTCCAATTGAAGGCAAAAGCTCACCTGATTCTTTGGGTCAGGTGAGCTAAAAACGTTAATTCTTCTACACATCCTTATGATAAATAAGGTCAAAATAACATTAAATATAATTGTCACGTGCCTTCGTGCCCTGAATTGTGGTTTTTATTACACGAGGGTTTCTTTTCCTTTCATAAAAAGGGTAATATACATAATTATCATTGTTTTTAAAATTTGAGCCCTATCCCCTGGCGTCACAAATATTTTACCCCCATACGCCACAATTTAACGCGAGAGACAATTCGATTGTATGCTTCTGATATTGCGTTGATGGTTTGAAATAATGATTGCATTTAACGCGGACGACTTTTTAGATAACATACGTCATTGAAAGTATGCGCATCGAGCCTTAAATTAGCTAAAATCTGACGGAGACTCGTCATACATTGCAGAACTGTTTCACCTATATATCGGACGAATAACGTGGGTAAAATGGGATCAACATATCCCGAAATGAACCTGGTGTTCCGCTAAATAAGTCTTATATTTTAAATAATTGTAATAGTGCTATAATTTATGATTTCACACCAGCTTACCTGAAACCGCCGCTTCAGATCCGTGTCCCCCACCTTCACAAAGCCATGTCCCCTAATGTGACGGGGGACACGGTGAAATATACAAATACATGACAAATACAATGTTCAGCGGTTATCAACCAATCAAAATCCAGGGTATTTATATAAGGTGTAATTATAATAAAAATTTATTATTGACCTTATAAGAAGAATACATAAAATATAAAATTAAATAATGGAAACGATTTACAATAATGAACAATGGTCGATATTTTAAATATCTTTAATGATAGGTTTATAGTATCATACTAACATGACATCGTGCAACTTCCAAACCTCGTGAAAATGTTTTTACCATACATTTTAGATATTGGAATTTGTCATCAATAATTGTATTACATATATACATCCAATAATCATAATATAATTCTTACTCGGATAAATTTTGAAGTAACAATATCGCCAACAACTGTTACATTAAAGAAAAACGTTGTTACAAATGTATGTACAAACGATTAAACCCTTCATTGTGATACAAAATGTACACAACAAATTAGGGACAGATGTAGTTAGTTTTAACAACTTCGACTTTTGCGGTACGAGAACTCGGGCTCCAGTGAAGCCAGAAACCACTGAGCACACATGAGCTTGTATTAGACTTAAGTCGTTCAGCTAGGGGATGAATGATGATATATATTATTGTTTTTTAATACCACGAGTTAAATTATATTTACTTTCCCATTAGTTATGGAAGAAATGGGCTAGTACATTAGGCCATATAACAACTTTGAATTTATTTCACTCTTTTGTTCAACGTATTATACCGCCGTTATGTGACGCCCCACACGAGATTTACAGCACTGACAGATGTTCCCACGTCTCTTATAATGTCATATGAAAACACACATTAATATGTTTGAATATAATCAATCTTTTCTTCTGAGTGATAATCTATTAATTCAAGGATTTGCAAAGAGGTATTCTCTAATCTTTCAAGACGTTTGTCCGGAGATATCATCACCTTGTGGAAAAGTATTGTGTCACTTGCGAACAGACATGAGATGGTAGAGGTTCAAGGGCGACCTTTGTTTCCCTATTATGTCTTCCAATACTATCAAATATTTATAAGGATGGTGAAGCCTAGGGCTATCGGTCATAAAAATAGTATTATACATTACTTTTTGCCTCACAAGGTATAATATAGTATGCATTAATTCAAAATAAGGAATTGACGGTCTTTACAACAATGCTGATCACCCAGCTCTATGTGAGGGTTAGAAGCCTACTTACATGTTGAAAACACCTACATGATTGCATCATGTCACTATGAGTGGCGATTTGTGACATTACACCCCGCCACTTGTTATAGACATGCTTGTATCAAGCCAGTCGAGTGATCGATCATACAAACATGTGTTAGGGGCATCTATTCTGTCTTGTGTTTATGCGATGTTCTGATTCAATATCTAAACTTTTTTTTAATTCTTTATTGCATGTTGAACTGAAGTTTCCCAAAATTTATGTTATGTTTGTACAATATGATTTTAAGGTGACACATTTGGTGTGGATTTTAACGTTAATGCTATTCATATCTTTTTAACTATTTAAGAACTGTATTTGTTGAAAATACTGTTTGCGCCTAGATAATACCTTTTGGTAACCAGTTTTTGTTGTTCTATTTCGAGCCAAATAGTAAACCTTCTAAAATTCATTTCAAAGAATATTTCATAAAGATTATTTGAGCAAATCATATAATCAATTACCATCCATACATGTACGAAGTTGTAACTCGTTAATAGTAGCACATACTTTTAAAGTATTGTAAAGAATTGGAATAACAAACTAAACAAGGGGTTATTTTTGTACTACCACCAGTGCGCCATCGTGAAACAATATTATAGTTTGATTTTGCTTGTTTTTTAGTATAACGCCTGCTTTCTTTCAGACCGATGCTGACATAGTTTAAAGTTTTAATGATCGCTAGAACACACCACAGCTTAAAATGTCTTTTCTCAGATCATAGATTATTCTAAATAAACATTAGAAACACCCAAAGGGGCAATGAAGAATGAACAATCCAGAGACACTTATAGCATTAGATACACAAGACACAAGACGAATATAAAACAAAACAAAAAACAAAAACACAGAAAACTAAAAGGATGAGCAGCACCTATGATGTTTGACCGAGAAACTGAAAATATATTTATAGTCTATGGTTTTATTCAATCGGATGTCGAACACTCTTACCCATTGAACTGCTGATGCAACTAGATAGATAGAGATCATGATAGTACGAGAATGAACAAAGAAAAATACAAAATATTAATTATCAGTTTTATTTTAAATGTAAGATAGCAGCATGTAAGAAGTAGTAGCTATTTTGGAACAGCGTATATTGCACGTAATAGAAATTAATAACGGACAAGTTAAGGTACCAACATACAATAATTACTCCCATTATATATTAGAGATTTCAGTCGGGGTTTTCATATTTTCCTGTTTAATAAGATTAGCGAATAAGTATTGTTCTGAATTTTGTTCTCAGAATAATGGTCTTTAACCGACATATTCTACCTTCCTGGCTAGTTCTCAGTGAACTACGAGCGTTTACTGATCCTGTCTATGTTTATGGTATCATTATTTTCTTTGTTGTGTATGTTTTTAGTTTTTAGTGGAAGCTAATGTTTTTCTCCGTTTGTTTATATCTATAATGTCGGAGATAGATTTATTAAGAGGGGATGGTTGGATCGATTAACACTACCACATTTCTGTCTGTCCCATTCCAGTACCTGAATGTCCAATGTCATATGACATGGTATTTTTTTTTTAATGATTTACGATATGAGGTGATTGTTTGTTTTGTTGATAGAGCTGACATTGCTGACAATCTCTGTTTAATCGTCGTTTTTATAATTACCCTGCAAATCATGAATGTAGTCATCATTATCACCCCTAAAAGGAACATTAGTACCACAAGACGGGAAAGTTGTCATAAATTCGACAGTGCAAGTGTCCCTCGTTTCCAAATATACAGGAATAATTACATTTAAGTTTTATACATACATGTCATTCAGTATGCTTCTATAGACATTCTCCAAAATTCAATATAGGAATAACGGCTGTATCAAATGTTTAAGCTATTCCCAAAATGGTAATAATGCCCTGATATAATAAAGATGTTTTGTTGACAACACTGGTATTGTCATGACATTATAGTGTTCACTTCAAGAATTAAATTTCTCGTTCGCTTCTAACTTCATTGTTGGTAATGGTATTGACTTCAGCCAGAACATGGTGATTTAAAATAATCAAATTGATCTTATAACACACATGGCAGATGAATGTTATTAATATGAATCGGAGTTGTTAAATTAAATTGTCACACATTTTCATTATCATGTTTAAGGGCAGTAGCATCTACCATTAATTACTTTTTATTGTGACAGATTTCACAGATAGCAGCAGGTCAATGGTCCTCTTTCTCTGGATATTGATATTGTAAAGAATAGGCAACTGTTTTTATAGTACCGAATCCTGCTTCTAACTGTCAATATATTTGGTTATTGTTTTCTTTGTTTATTATTATTGGAGTGTCCGTGTCAAGCCAGGATATTGAGCGGTCATGACTCTTCGTTTGTATGTGTATTAGGGGCATCGACTTTTGTTTTGACTATTTCCCCATTAGATTTTTGAACTGCCCTGACTTCCAAATGTAATTGACAATTCTCTTGTTTTCCAGCTATTGTTGAAATGAATTTAAGAGGTTATCGGACTTGTCCTAGAAGTTGTCAATGAAATATGTAGTACATGTCGTCACGGTTGTATGCTGTAGCAAGTCCTAATTAGAAAAAAAACAGTATTCCCAATATTTAGGTTTGTAATTACGTTGTGTTGTAATGTACATATGTAGTCAAACCTGTATATAAAGGGCACTCAAGACAACCAAAGCGATAGTCTTTTATGACCAGTTGCCCTTTATATACAGGTTAACAGTATATGCACTATTCATTAATGGGGAAATGAGATTTCCCTCTATAGACAGTGATTTGTTATATAGAGACCTAACATATTATTTATTTGTTATAGTTACCCAACTATCAATAAAATGTCAAACAGGATCAGAAATATTTTGAAACATTTCTGTTTTCAGTTCTTCTGCTACAATGACAAATAAGCTTTTTTTAAATTAACTTTTAATGTCTTTTGAACATGTAAATTCCTGCAGAAGAGTGGAATACACTATGTCATGAAATTAAAAAGAAATAAAAAAAAAGATGGCAAATCGATACCCTTAACTCAAAAATAATCGTAAATACACTACAATGTCATGTCTAATACTATTTCTATAAATGATAGTCGATGAACTTGACCATCCTTATAAACATTAGACAGTATTGGAGGACATAAATGGGAAAAATGGCAGACCTTGAGTCAATACCATATGTACGCAAGTGACACAACATTTTTTTCAACAAGGTGTTGATATCTTCTGACAAACGTCTTGAAAGATTGGAGGAGACAATTCATAACAATTCTTTCAGTTAATAGATTAACACTCACAATACTGATTCAATTAATATGGGCTTTCATAAGGCGTTATAAGTCATGTCGGAATATCTTTCAGTGATGAAAACGAATTAAATAAGTGTTTAGAACCATCATTTCAAAGAACTAAATATTCCCTTCCCGAGTTAAGAAGTCATCAATACGTTTGCCCTTTCTATTTACTGACTTGACGTCTCAAAATGTATTGTGATCGTGAAAGTTTCCTATTAAGATGCATGGAACATGTATTTGATGTGTTAAATTTTAAGATCAGAAAGGTTTATAGGTGATTAGATATATATGCAAGCTATTTAAATAGCGAATTTTATGCTAACGAATGGATAGCTTTCTCTTTGTACTTTGTTTTATTTCCTATTTTTACATTGGGCATCACTGACTCCCTCATGGAGCCCCAATAGTTAGATAAGTTTAACGCAATCTGATTGGTAGATATATTTAAGACATCAGCTAATTAATTATTAATTTGTGTCAAAACAACAGTAATTTGTCAGTCATTGGATTTTTAATTTCCCACCCTCTATCCCCACTCTCCACCTGCTTAATTTGTTTTGAATTAAATTACATTGTTAATTCTCTTGTTGTTATATGCATATGTATATTTGGCTGGGGCCATGTGACCCCTCTTTAAGGCCAAAGATTGATATTGTTAATTATGATGTTTTTTGTATTGACAAAAAATGGACATGTATAATATGTTTATAAATTTTTTTACTTTTTTAGAATAAGTAAAAATTTTCGCAATTTATATGTTGTTTGTTTTATTCTGGCAACTGGCCAGATTTTTAGTCTGGAAGGAGGAGGGCATAAATATATATTATTGAAATTTACAATTCCTAAATAACGTAATTATTAATAAAAAAAAACTAAGGTGCTCCTCCCTCGGGCATATGTCACCTTGGACGATTGTTGCTATTCTGTTTAAGACCTTTGGTTTTATTGCTTCCAAAACTTTTAATTATTTGTATTTCCAATCTTTTGACTTTGAACGTACCTGATGAAGGTTATTCCAGAAACGTGTCGTGCGCACTAAATTAGATATCTACGTTTTTATTGTTATATATATATATCTAGAAACATTTGTATATCAACTCCCTGTGAGCTTCCAGATTAACACGGCTATGTTTTCTCTAATAAGAATTATTGAGCCTTTTACAACTCGTTCATCATCTTCAACATATATACTCTATTATCTATGATTATTTATTACAGTAATATTATTATTTATCTGTCGAAGACAGTCAAGTTATTTTGTATCTCAATTAAGTAAATTTGTATACTTTGGAAATGTCATCGAGGGTTCAGATCGAATTTGCAATATAATATTACAGTTGCCGCCAAGATATAGTTTGTGTATGTCTCCTTTTAGCTATTAGCTATCCGAAACGGGGTGCACTCGTACATTGTATTTTGAGTAGTAATAATCTTTGTCACAAAGTCCAAATGTATTATGGAATTGAAAAGGATCTCTTCTTACCTTTGTCTGGACTTTGCAGGAATTTCATCATACCTTTTAACGGAATTATTGATGGTTTTTAATTCAATTGATTATTGTTTTCTTAAGAGGAATTTTGCTGTGAAGTTTTGTTGTGACAATGAGTACCACAGTATTGACTATCTGGTTTTTAAATTATTATTTTTTGGGATCATTTTCTTTAATTCGCTCCGAATTTTATACATTTCTTGTTCGTAAAAGGTTGTAGTCGTCTGGCCAGAACTAGTAGCATTTGGAGTCTGTAAGAATGGTCTTTTATTTTTAAAAGTGCAAAACGTTAGACATAATCCACTAGGTATATTAACACATTTTGAGTTATAAATCAATACACAAACCCACGGTGTAAGAAAACAAAATAACTATGCAACACATTCTGGAGTTCAACCACGGTTTTTAGTGAGGTTCGTGTTGTTCGATCTCCACACAGCTTTCTGTGTAATGTTTTGTAGATTGTTGTGAGTCCTTTTGTCCTATTTCTTATGGCCATTGCAGTGCCTGGCCTTCTTCGATTTACGGCTTCTGGTTGCCCCTTTGGTATCTTCAAACCTTTCTTACTAACGTTAAGCAGCTGATGTTAGCCTTTGATATCATCTTGATGTTTACTGATATGGTCCTGTCCTACATTTATGGCGGATCGTGTACCACAAATCAATATTTTAGAGGTGATGACAGTGATTGATTGGTTGTTTTTGTTTACGTTAGGTAAGCAGCTGTTTATCTCTATTCAAGACAAAAACATGTTTACAAACAATAAATTGAATGAAAGCGTAAGTTGTTTATGTTTGAAATTAACAGCTCCTACGTGATGTAATTAATTAAAGCTAATGTTAACCCCCTCCACAGATTATGGCGCTCGTGTTAACACCCTTTGGTGTACTTGTTCCAAAATACTTTCAAATTTATATTGTCTGTCCAGTGTTTTGACTATGAGCGTAACTGATGATTATTCTGAAAACGCGTTGCGCGCATTAAATTAGATATCTAATCTATAACCTATTTATTCTAAACTATTATGTAATTTTTGTTTTTTTATTCGTAATATGTTTGGAATATTGCATAATATGTCAACATTCTAACCTCTTTACAGTGGAAAGACTTTCAGTCTGAGTACTGTTTTTTCTCTCCTTGAAACTCCTACATTCTCATAAATCCATTTGTTTTTGAGAATAATGGCTTCATAGATGTCAACTTGATATCCGCAAGGAGTTTCCGTAGACTTAAATTAAACAATTTAATGATATAACTACCATATCTATCAATGCATCCGAAAGGTTCATAATAGAGGCATCATGCATAATATTAAAGTTCCTAGTTACCAAATTGACCAATTTCCTAAAATTGATTTATAAAATTATAACTTTGACAAATGTATAATGCTCAAAGATATATACTTCACACCAATTGGTAAATAATATCTAGTAATGAATTAGTTTATATGATACGTTGAAACATTCGTTGATTTATTTATTGTTTAACGCGATCTTCATCAATATATCAGATATATCGTGGCGTGATACATAAATTATTACGACTTTTGAATGAATTTATTTTCCAATCTTTTCCTATGAGCGTAACCATTGAAGATTATTTCAGAAACGCGTCGTATGAACTAAACTAGATATCTACGTTTTGCTA
Source organism: Gigantidas platifrons (assembly GCA_002080005.1). Classification (NCBI taxonomy): domain Eukaryota; kingdom Metazoa; phylum Mollusca; class Bivalvia; order Mytilida; family Modiolidae; genus Gigantidas; species Gigantidas platifrons. Next base: position 1,034,200 of record MJUT01059828.1, on the reverse strand, counting down.
TGATCACTGGATTAATACCTCTGCTCATGGACTATTAGTGCTGCTGGAATGTTGCTACGTATAAATGGAAAGTTCACAATGGGAAAATTGAAATTATCTCTTTTGTCCTAATGTTTCGTTCCTACCCGCCCCTTATTGTCAATTTCGAGGTATAGGTCAAGGTGTGAAGCAGACCTATTTATATATGTGGTACCCTTTATTCCAAGCTTCTTTTCGTTTTTCTTGAGAAGCCATTGTATAACGTCTGGCTCATACGAATAAAGGAACAAGTCGGCGAGAAGAGAAGCACAGTTTGCATCCATATGTATGCCGACTGTATGTTGAAAATCACTCCAACCAATCATAACAAATATACAAAAAAAACAAATAAAAAACTCGAGCATGTTGATGATGTTAGTTTCAAAGAAGAGTGATTTTTATTATTATTTTTTTTTTTTACAAAATAAGATCTTGCGGCAGGTAGGTGGTTTTCGCCGGGTATTCTGGTTTCCTTCACTAGTAAGGTTGATCGCCACGATATAGGTGAAATATTGTTGAAAAAAACCATGCATAAAATGTTTTATGTGAGAAATGCCTTGAAAATGTTTCACCAAATTGATTAGGAATATCAGTTTCTGGGAGTTAGTACGTCTTGACCCGTCCCTCGAATGAAGTCCATTTTATTTTCTGTTTTGTCCTTTATATTGCGTCCACAATCTAAGCTAAGTAATTAGGAGGCGGCAATTTAATTTCTAAGAAAAATTGGAACAGGTGGTACGCATCTTCTGATTTAGTACCTATGAAATTTCGATAATGCCATCTGTTAAGATACACATTGCTCATATACATAGATTTTTAATTAGCCACATTACATTTGTCGTCAAACATAGTTTATTTGAATGTTTATGGTTATAGATATACATGTTTCACTTAATTATCAAACAGTTTTACCAATACCTTCATAATATTTAGTTTGTTTTTCATCTTTACGATTTAATGCCAATTTGGAGGACAGTAAACATAATTATTCCATAATGATTTGAACATCGTCACATAAAATAATCATTGAGAAGAGAAGGGTCGGAAATAGTCGGTGGCATTGCAGAATAATTGCTATATACAGGATGTAAACAACGATTAGAGCCGTACTCAAATATACATAAACCATCGCTATAGCAAGATAATCGCCATTTTGCCTTTACTACTTCACCAGAGGTAGGTGTCGGCTATGGCGGTAGAAGTATAATAAATAAATACACGATTCATATAATAACAATTAATCTCTGAGATTTCAGGTTACTGGTGGTCAAGAGGTGAATGTCTGAGTGGGAATATAATTATGTTGGCCATTTATGATGTTATAGGAACATCTGTACAACAGCTGTCTAATCATTGGCAGATAGACATATACATGTACAACATCGTTGTGAATTTTGTTTTGTTTTCCCTCGTTCTGTGTATTATGTTCCCAGCATGACCAGTTTCCTTTATTGATTGCTCCTTTGGTTTTCTCTACCGTATGTACACAATTGTGATTTTCAATTCTTTTTCGCAGGTGCAATTTATTATGTTATATTAATGAATATTGTGGTATGTGTATTTTGGCTGTTCCTTACTGACTTACTCCTATCTTTTGCATCTTTGTATGTGTTGCTCACAGAGAGCCTTGGTGATATTATCATGCCCATTATATTACCACGAAGTCTTGGAACATACAGATTGCATTGCATGGTGTCAGTGAACGTCTATGGATAACTATATTCATGGCTCTTGGAGTGTCCCTCATTTTCCTGCTAATATCTTTTTCTCTACTTTCTCCAAAAATGTGAGGTATTAGCATTGGTTTGCATGTAATATTAGCTGATGTGCTTGAATGAAATTGTACCGATTGTGAATAAATTTACTTGCAGTTGATGTGTTATTTTATCGGATGTTGGTGTTTTACTTTTGTTGGTATTTTTAGTAGGCAGCAGTAAGAGATTATGTGATAACTGCCTGGGTCTAGTATGCTGTAATTTGTTTCAATTGTTTGCTAAGTAGTAATAGTTTATGCTGTTCATGCTAGATACACATTCTTTAGAAGTTGTGGGGTGTTCTCTAAATAGCAGTTTTTTTAGTTAAAGAAACCGCCATTATCAAGAGGAACAAATAGGAACTAACTAGCGATTGATATATTTTAGTGGTACCATAATAAAACAATCGCTCGAGCATCTTTACTATCGAGAATGACGTCCGTGACACTAACTCCAGTGTCCAAATATTTCACACTGGAAGCACCGATTTGGGTTTGTCACTATTAATTCTGCACAGAACGATGCGAACATTTGAAGTACTTATCATGATTATGATTAATTTCTATCTTCGTATCACTTCAATGTCTCCTGTATTTCTCATCTTATATCTCTGATCTTTGTCCTATTAGTTTTTTTTTTCTGAAACGCAACTCTATTATGATGTACAAGTCGTATGCATAATGTCCCATTTAACATTGCTTTTCGCCATGAAGTGCCATAAAGAGCACAATTTGAACGTTGCCGATCTTCAGTACTGTGTATGAAGAGTTTGAAGATAGTAAAAGGGGTAATCAAAATCCGTAAATCGGTGAAGAACAGACAACACAATGGCCAAAAGAAACAGGACAGACAACAATCTACAAAACATACACATAAAACTAAAGATCGAGTAACACGAACCCCATGTGTCTCAATGTTGAACAGACGAATTATGATTTAACAAAAGACTTATGCAATGTCCGTCTCCATCATGCTGCAAATACACTTGGTGATATCAATCATTATCATGATTTGTTTTAATTGAAAAGGACGTAAACAGCGGATTAATTTACTTGTGCGTTTTTCTCCTTCCGATTTACATATACAAATTGGAACGTTGACTACATCTCGCGGTCACAAGAATGACAATGCATCCCTTACCAATCTAGTTACCATGATAACCAACGTTATTGTAACAATGTGCATTTAAGGAATATTTGAAATTGTTGACCAGGTTATGCAAGTATAACCTGTTCAACAATTTCAAATATTCCTGATAATTTAATTTTTACAACATTTAATGATTCCTCGATTTTAATTACGATTATTTCATGTGACTATTTGAATTTGTCGTTGGCGGTTGAACACGTTGGTGACGTCACAATACCAACCCATGTTATCCAGTATAACCAAAATTTTCTCCAAGCGGATCAGCCAATCAGATTGCAGTATTCAAATCAAATTAAATTATGCATTGATATCGACAAAGAGGCAACTAGGGTTGCACAAGGTCTATCATAAACATGACTTCGATTACATTGGTGTAAATATGTTCAGTTCGTCATTAGCATCATGCATGCTTTCCTGCAGAACTGACCTCTTGTATCACAATGTATGCGTTTTTCCAGAGCTTTGGGGTCATATTTAGATGAACAACAAGGATGAACAAAAATTACATCTGATTGCAGCCATATTTCAAATGTAAACTTGTGAAGCTGAAATGGCTTTTGTTCACATCACATGTAAATTAGAGTATTAAATTGGACGTATTTGGTTACGGTCCTGTCGACACGTTGATAAATTGACCTTCAGCTGTCCAATGTGTTTACCAATAGAATCAGTATTAATATCAAGTCTTGTCTTTTATATGGATTTTCTGTCATATTCACTAATATGTAGATCCTTCCCTGTTAAACATTGCACAGTTTAAGGTTTAATTGATTAACATCTATGACTATATGTATTATCTTATATACATTTGTCTTTGTTTGAATAACCAATGAAATGAGGTCAGCACTTTTATATTAACCTTGATTCAATGCATCAATTAACAGTGACATATACTAATCTTTACTAGAATCGATTTCGTCTGATTAGTTTGTAGATATAATACATGTTTATGTTGACCTTTTTAGGTCAACATCAATAAAAGTCTACAAGCAACCGTATTATATTAAAATGTCAAGAAGTCTAGAACATTCTTTGCTTGAAATATGTTTACTTTTATCTTACACTATGGAAGTTTTCCTTTGAATGTAAAGAAAGTAACATGTCTGATAGAAGGTATATTAGAAAAGATGTTGTATCACCACACTGTGGTGATCAAAGAATGGTGTGATGTTGCACGAGATTTTCTCTCTTGGTCTGCTTTTTCATGATGTCATACTGTTGGAATACAGAAAAAGATGCATCGGTGTAAGCAACGTAAACAATGTGACTTTTTAATGTTCATTCTGTCATATTATGTATCACGAATTCACAGTCATATTCTCATTTCCAAGCGCATAGTTTCAATATTTCCGGCAACTGTAATGGCACTACATAAACATGTATTCCACATTTCTCCACAAAGAAGCGTTGTCGAACGATTATATAGTGACAATGAAAGTGACTGAACATTAACTAACCCAAGAGATCCTACATAATTTAGAATTCACTGGCCCTGTTATTATACTGTCCAATTTATGTTGTCATTCGTGTGTATGTGTATATGCGAGTTAAAGCGAATATATGTTGTTTATATCTGTATCTGTATTTTGATGAACACCGTCACTTTTTGTGCCTGTCCAAAGGCAGGATCATGTTTTTTTTTGTGTTGAATGATTTCAGATGAGAGGTAGTTGTTAGTTTTGTTTATTTTGGTGGAATTATTTACCATCACTGTTTAAACACTCTTTATAACAATGGCTGTTCGCTCGCTTATGTGTAAGGGTTGTCGTTTTTCTTAAATGTAGATAGCTTGTTAGAGGGCGGGATTGGGCCCATAAAATTACTAGATTAAACCGTTCTCCTTTTATTGAAGTACTTGAACCAAGCCAAGAAACTAAGCTCTCTTGTGTGAGAGTTGGCATTTTTCTCATATTTGGATAACATATTTGAATAATAGCATCATTTTTTTATAAAGGTGGGGGTTTGTGCTAATAAAACAAGCTTAACCCAATCACTTTTATTGAAGTGCCTGTATCAAGCCAGGAAAGGGAGCGTTGATGTATATTTTTGTTAGGGATTTTTCCTCTTTCTACAATTTTTCGACCGTGTGGTATTTTTTTTGGTTTTTTGTCTTTTTTTTTAATTCTGAAATTAATTAACCACATTTATAATAAAAACGTGGATATCAAACGTGTGAACGACGTGTTAAATATCCTTAATATTGTATCTGAAACGTAATATGAGTGATAATGTTTTTGTGCTATTATTAGGAATATTCACATGAATTATCACGTATGTGTACATGTTTTCATGTAGTTAGATAACTGGATAACGATTTTATCGATATTGTCATCACCTCCTTAAACGATCGTACCAGTCAAAAATAAGATTTTGATTGTGCTACCTATAGTTATTGTCATGATCTAAAAGTTAGGCGGCATTTGCTTTTATTTCGGAAACCATAAAGGATATGTCTGTAGATTCCATATAAGCAAATTATCCTTTACCTTGTGGTTGATTTGGTTAAGAAGGAATGTCGCATTTATCAAGGAAACCAATGTCTTTCGATTGTTGTGATTTAAATATAATTACTTCCTCTGTGTTTGTTTTTGTTTCTTTTAGGTAGCGAGACAATAAAAGACGCCATTTGGACTGCTCGGAAAGAAACCACATGTAATCTAGTGTGGAGGCGATAATTAATTTTATCATATTAGTACAAATTTCTTTTTTATCCTTCACATAAACATTATGTATGTTGTAGTCGGCACCGGAAGGAAGTAAAAAGGGTTTATTGTACACATAATGAAAAATAAAAATCATTTTACATAGTATAGAGTTTAGTGCGACTACAGATCACTCATTCGAATAACCTATAACAAACCATGTACTCCAAGAAATGTGAAACAATTCAACCTTTACCAATAAAACAAACAAACACCTCTCACATTAACTCACTAATCAGAAAAAAGAATATGACCTATGACGCTGGAATTCCGGAATCCCGGTTATAACATGCACATAAACTGAGGTGGGATTTAACCGTATCAGATCAAAACAACGTGTTTCTGAAATAACCTTCAGGTACGCTGATATTCAACAGATTGGAAGCCAAACGATTTAAAAGTATTTGGGAGCCAGCACATTAAAGGACTTTTGCGGGAGAGCCAAAGTTCGAATTATTCCAATACGAGAACACACAACAGTAATAAAATACCCTATCCTTACTGAAGTGTATAACATATTAAACGATGTAGTTAATAAATCATATGGTGTAGATAATAAATTATGTAGTCTAAGACATTGCTTTGGGATGGAACTATGTATATGGAAAGGTAGATTGTCATTAATGAAGAAGCATGGCACATATTTTATTTCTTTCAGCGGGGCATCAGTGACTACTTTTAACTAAACCTGCTCCTCATTTGGAGCTCCTGTTAATAGTGACTCAAGTGTATTGAGCGTGATACTCTTCCTACACAAGACACTCATTTACATCCCATCATAGAACGTTATTAGCATGAAGAAGAGTTTGAAGATACCAAAGGTGTAATCAGAATCCTTAAATTGAAGAAGGATAGACAACACAATGGCAAGCAAAAAAAAGGACAAACAACGATCTACAAAACATATATACTTAAAACTAAATATCGAGTAACACGAACCTCACTAAATCTGGGGGCTAAATCTTTGGCTATATAAATGTACAATAAACTATATAATAATTACTGGTGTGGTTTTATAAGCTCTGCCCATGTCTGGTATTCATATGAGGCTCTCTTCTAGTCCATCGTAAGTTGTGTCGTGTTGCTTGTAATTCTTCTATTAGCTTAATCGACTCTTCGTTTGCGTTATAAAAGAAAGTATTGAAGATCTTTAAAAATGCACTGAAATATATCTTAAAGCACTAAAATAGCCTTAAACCTTAATAATAGAATATAGTGGTTCAGTTGAACTTATCTTCAATTGTAATATTTATGTTATCTGTTCTGTTGTAATGCAGTTAAACTTAAATTGAAAGGCTTGAAGTACTTAATTTGAAACGAAGAGTATAAATTGCTGTTTTCATGCCTTAATTTGTATAATATTGTATTTTAAACTTTAGAACACTATATCTGTTATACGAGATAAGCTTAAAATGAATTCTTCAATTTTCATCAAAAACATAGTTTCAGTTACGTAGTTTCGTGTATAAGACTTAAATATTCTAATGAATACGTCCGTGATAGGATATTTGATTTATATATTCTCAACAGTTTTTGCAAAGGAATTTAATTTAGATGTCGATAAAAAAAAATCGCCCACGAGATAACAGTTATATAAATACTGACTATTTTCAGCTTATTTTAATGTATAATACAACGATATAGGTCTTATTTGTGGGAGTTTAATTTGCCCTCCTCTTCATAGTCCACTGCCAGCATACAGTTATTGTTAATACATTTGACAATTCAGTCGTTGGTTTTCTTTTATACGAATAATGTCATACAAATAACAACTTCTGTGTCGCGAAGATTACATATACATTCTGTATTATGTATAAAGATTAAGATTAGGATACGGCATGTTTGAAACAACAATTGTGTGTGAGGTTTGGCATTCCACGCATATGTGGCAAACCCATGTATGACTACATCATGTCCTCAAGAGGGACTGGTTTTTGCCCATAAGACTAGTTGAACACCGCCACTTGCTATTGAAGTGTCTGTACAATGTCAGGAAAATCAGCAATCATATACATGTGTAAGGGGTGATTTTGTCTTTGTTTCTAAGAGTTTTGTTTTATATTTTGGAACTGTGCCGACAATGTGGATTTGTGTCTTTGTTTCTAAGAGTTTTGTTTTATATTTTGGAACTGTGCCGACAATGTGGATTTTTTTCCCATTTAATCCTATTCATAATATAATTCCTGCTCATATCCACAATATTCTGAACTGACATTGATGACATGATTTGCTATGTCTATTGAGAGTCAAATGTACAGTATTGTCACACAACAAACGACATGAGACATAATAACTCTATGTTAGAGTTGAGATTGTTCGTAACATGTTTTCTTTCATTTGTTAATTTATAATACATTTAACTGGTGTAAAACATGTACGCAAAACGATGATCGATAATTGGATGGGGCAATGAAGGTTTTTCACATTTTCATCAAGGAAAATAAAATGGGAAAACAAAAAATACCAAACTGTCGGAACAATTGCAATAATAAATATAAATATCAAAATCGTAGAAAGAGACAGAGGGAGATAGAAGACAAGACCGTGTGGTGGTTCCTTGTAACGGGCCAACAACGAACTGTCATAACTACCTTTGGCTCATTATGAGCTACGGCAAGCTGTTTTACGGCACAATTTAATTACGTCGCGTCCGAATTGCGAGTTGATAATTGATGCGTTACTCACAACTAGAGGACGTCTGTTAAGGAGAGGTTGTACTAGGCGGCGGCCTCTAGATGATCGTATTTCTCTATACGCTTTTCTGCCAGGTCTAAGAAGTCTATGAGGTAAGATCCCATCAACGACCTATCGCAACAGGCTTATCATCATTAATAACTGCCACGGCCATTTTTTACTATTTAAGTCGCATGGCAAACTTCAAATGGGGCTAACAAGTCCGAGCTGTTGCAGTCAGTGTGATGTAACTATAAGCTTTCCTTCACAAATGTGTCTAGTACAATGTATTCACAATATAGCTGAACTATTTACACTAAAGATAACAAGATTTATGTCTTGATCATAAATCAATTTATCTAGAGAAACCGGACTATTATTCTTTATTTTAACATGACCCTTTATTGTGGTAATGCGAATTGCATCTTGGGTAATTCTTTCCAATTTGTGCTCAAAGCAGACGGCATGGCTGCTTACAGATACAGAAAAAACTTTAAATTCTGAAAAATCCTAATGTCAGGAAGTATATTAATTACAAATTAATATTATGTCAGTATATTGATCGAAAATTTTTGTCACGCTGCATGTTTTATGAATGCCTGGGTACACTCGTAATTTTAGTCTGCATTCGGCGTGGTCATTACGTCCCGGCACGTGTTAAGGACGTGTTAAGCAAACCGAGTTTAAATTGGGTTAATCGAATATTGATTTAAACACAATAAACGAATTTTAATCTGTCAGTGCTCGAACAGGGGTGTACTTTCAGGATTGTTTTCTCTCCCTCCCCCTTTTTGGGGTCAATATATGCTTGCCAAAATATTGTCGCCACGTGGCGTGATACACATACACACAAAATAATAATATTAAAATTAAATGATGCACTTTCTTATACAAATCTAAGCCAATGTTAAAGCATCACAGTCTTGCAAAGTTCGGCCACAGAAAAAAAAACTTTGCGAGACATGTGCTTTGTCTGTTTGGGACACAAGTCATAAGTTACTGCAAAAGAAGGCGATTGTCTTTAATTAACAGATACACATAGATAATTTGCTCACATTCTTTTCGTGTTGGTAAAACAACTGCTGGTGTTTCACTCAGTATGAGTATATAATATGTTTTATTAATGTTACAATGGACTTATAAATTTAAGCATATTACACAGAGTAACGATGTTGCATATAATTTAATTATTAGATATGTTTTAGTATATAACGTGTTATACTGATGTTGCATATAACATGATTATCAGATAAATTTCAGTATATAAATTGGTATAAATCGGTGTGGCATTCAACATAATTATCAAATAAATTTCAGTATATAATGTGTTATACAGATGGCATAGAACATGATTTTCAGATGTTTAATTGATATGTACTAACCTTATTATCAGAAGTTTAGCTGATATGTACTTATCTTATTATCAGATGTTTAACTGATGTGTACTTATTTTCAGATTTTTAACTGATATGTACTTGTCTTATTATCAGATGTTTAACTGATGTGTACTTACCTTATATTTAGATGTTTAACTGATGTGCACTAACCTTGTTATACATTTTTAGCTGATAATTACTAACCTTAATCAGATGTTTAGCTGATATGAACCTACCAACTATTATCAGATGTTAAATTGGTGTGTACTTACCTTATTATAAGATATTTAGCTGATATGTACTGATACTATTATCAGTTGTTTAGTTGATATGCACTTACAATGTACCTTATTATCAGATGTTTAGCTGATATTGTACTTATCTTTTATTAGATGTTTCGCTTATATGAAGTGTCTTAATTTCAGGTTTAGTTGATATGAATTTATCTTCTTATCAGGTCCCATCTTTAGCTGATAACTAATAACCTTAATATCAGATGTTTATCTGATATATATTTATTTTAATTTCATATGTTTAGCTGATATGTACTTATATTATTATCGGATACATAGCTGATATGAACTTATACTATTTATTATCAGATGTTTAGCTGATATGTACTTATCTTTATCATCAGATGTTTAGCTGATATGTACTTATCTTATCAGATGTTTAGTTGATATGAACTTATCTTATTTTCAGATGTTTAGCTGGCATGTATTTATATTATTATTGGATGCTTAGCTGATATGAACTTATCCTATTATTGGATGTTTGGCTGATTTGTACTTATATTATCATCAGATGTTTAGCTGATATCTACTTATCTTATATTATCAGAGGTTTAGCTGATATGTACTTATATTATTATCAGATGTTTAGTTGATATGTATTTATCTTATTTTCAGATGTTTAGTTATATTATTTTCAGATTTTTAGCTGATATGTATTTATCTTATTGTCAGTTGTTTAGTTGATAATTACGAACCTTATTAAATGTTTAGCTGACATGTATTTATCTTATTTGCAGATGTTTAGCTGATATGTAATTATCTTATTTTCAGATGTTTAGCTGAAATATATTTATCTTATTTTCAGATGTTTATCTGATATATGTACTTATCTTATTATTAATTGTTTAGTTGATATGAACCGATCTTATTTTCAGATGTTTAGCTGACATGTACTTATATTATTATTGGATGCTTAGCTGATACGAACTTATCCTATTATCGGATGTTTAGCTGATATGTATTTATCTTATTTTCAGATGTTTAGCTGATAATTACGAACCTTATCAAATGTTTAGCTGATATGTATTTATCTTACTTTCAGATGTTTAGCTGATATATGTACTTGTCTTATTATTAATTGTTTAGCTGATATGTACTTATATTATAATCGGATGTTTTGTTGATATGTACTTATATTATTATCAGATGTTTGGCTGATATGAACTTATCTGATTATCAGATGTTTAGCTGATATGTACTTATCTGAATATCAGATGTTTAGTTGGTATGTACTTATCTTATTCCAGAATTTTAGCTGATAATTACTCGGTACTAACCTTATTATCAGATGTTTGGCTGGTATGGATTTATCTTAATTTCAGATATTTAACCGATAAGATCTTATCTTGTTATCAGAGGTTTTAGCTGATATGAAGTTAACTTATTTCAGATGTTTAGCTGATAATTACTAACCTTATCAGATGTTTAGCAGTTATGTATTTATTTTAATTTCAGATGTTTAACTGCCAAGAACTTATCTTATTATCAGATATTTTAGCTAATAATAAATATAAACTTACCTTATTTCATATGTTAAGATGATAATTACTAACCTTATTTATTATCAGATGTTTAGCTGTTATGTACCGGTATTTATCTTATTTTCAGATGTTTAGCTGATATTTACTTATCTTATTATCATATATTTAGCTGACATGTACTTACCTTGTTATCAGATGTTTAGATGATACGTGCTTATATTAATTTCAGATGTTTAGCTGATACATACTTATATTATTTTCAGATGGTTAGCTGATACGTACATATATTATTTTCAGATGTTTAGCCGATACATACTTATATTATTTTCAGATGTTTAGCTGATACGTACTTATATTAATTTCAGATGTTTAGCTGATATGAACTTATGTTATTACCAGTTGTTTGTTGCGCCATTGATGGCATGCCAGAAAACAAAACAAAAAATGCTCTGGCATGTGGAAATCAATGGTTTACAAGAAATATATCAGAAATAAGTAATGTTGTCAGTTCTAATTTGAAAGTAGGTAATGCTCATAGTGAATTTTATTTTTCTCTTTTGATAGTTTTGTGTAACCTTAATACTTGGGAATTGGCATTTAAATACTATCTGAGGATTATAGGCAGAACAATTAAAGTATGGATAGTTGGTTCCAGTATTGGGAAAAATTCCTTCATCGAAGCCCTTCAAACACCAGGTGGCGTTGATCTGGGGCTATAAGTATAAGTGGAGTTGTAAGAATTACACATTTATAACCAATTTGGCTTGGAATCTATTTGTTATTGAAGACAGAATTATATAGCACAAGTTATTTTAAATTGTGCTAACTTGGCTGATTAGTTTAGTTAGGAAATTAATATAAGTAGAGTTGTAAGAATTACACATTTCTAGCCAATTTGGCTTGGAATCTATTGTTATTGAAGACAGAGTTATATAGCACAAGTTATTTGAATTGAGCCAATTTGGCTGATTAGTTTAGTTTGGAAATTTTATTACAAATATTTGTTCATAGCACAAATCATTTTGATTGTAGAGCAAATTTGGTGGATTAGTGTAAGCATTTTATGAAGATCTATTTAGCCACAGAGAATTATTGTTTTCCCCCCACAATGAAGTAAAATGACTGTTGAATATAGCTAGTATGCTACTTAAACTTGTGTAGTTTCGTTTCGAAATTGGTTTATCAGTTTTAATTGGCATTATCTTTACTTCATTTTATATTAATTGCAGTATTGGCACAGCATAACGCAGCTCCCTCCACGTTGTGGCGACTGTCTGGCAAGCTGGTTTCAGTTGCTCAGCCAGTTTGGCATAATTCCCTGCGCTATATCGAACTTCAAGTCAATAACAAGCATCTCTGTTCCCAGGGTGTCTTGGTTTTCAAACGGATAACATTAGTTACTTCTGTTTCCCAGGGCAACTTGTGATTTTCCTACAATTTCCATATGGATATTATCTAGACTATTTATTTATATATTTGTTGCCATTTACAATTTCGGCAACCGTTGAACATTTGAAAATTTCCATATGGATATTATCTAGACGTTTTATCTATATATTTGTTGCCATTTACAATTTCGGCAACCGTTGAACATTTGAAAGTATGAAGCTAGTTGTCTTCATTTAATTTAACTAACTATATATATATACAAAATGTACTACTATCTATTTATTTATTTATGTATTTATCTATCTATATATATGTACAATTGAATTAAAGCTGTGGCCAATAACTGCCAATAATTTTATATACTATTTGTTTTGTATTCTAAGGTTTCTAAGGATAACAAGATTTATGTCTTAATCATAAATCAATTTATCTAGAGAAACCGGACTATTATTCTTTATTTTAACATGACCCTTTATTGTGGTAATGCGAATTGCATCTTGGGTAATTCTTTCCAATTTGTGCTCGAAGCAGACGGCATGGCTGCTTACAGATACAGAAAAAATGTTCCACCCTCCCATCCCATCTTTAATTCCTTTATCCATATATGCTAAATACTGCCGAAAGATTTATAATGTTTTTCAGGTTCATTCATGATTCGACGTGATAGATGTCTAAAGTATGATGTGGAAGGACTTCAAAATCTCGTATACTAACTACCAAACGGAAAATGGTGGATGTACAGACATTGGAGAACAGTGAATTATTTCCAGCATTTATACTACTTTGGTGATGAGATTGGCATAATTCGCTGCGTTATATCGAACTTCAAGTCAATAACAAGGTTTCTAAGGATAAACACCAACTTCCAGATCAAACTCTCAATATGAACGTGTTTAATATTTTACAACTTTTACTTCCTATAAACGGCAACAGACCCAATTATTATATTTTGATTCCAAATGTTTTAGAGAAAATGTCATTCTTTCCATTAAATTTTTTTCTTAAATTGTCAATTTTAACACATATTTATTGGCTATACTTTCCTAAAACTCACGGCAATAGCATCAAGTACAATAAATTGCAAATTGTTTTATTGACATAGCTTGAATTCAAAATTGTTTCAAATTAACGTAACGGAAAATTCCAATTTTACGATCATTTTAAGATTCTAGAAAAAGGAAAGCAATTACAATCCCTTCAATGTAGAGAATTAAAACAATAATTTAACATCTAACATTATTCTATTTTCAATCTCTTCATAAATATTAATGTACAATAAATGTACTTGGTAAACTAGATCTTCTGAATCATTTAGAGTAAATTTTAAGTGTTCATACAACATGGGAGTGTGCCCATACTATACTTTGATTAATATACATTATGGGGTATAGGAAAAAAAGTTATATTTTCCTTGTATTTGACTTCAAGCCAATAGCATCAGGTTATGCGAACGACGCATAATTTTTTTTTACAAACGAATTTCGGTTTTCTCCGGGTCCTCCGGTTTCTTCCACCAATAAAACTAACCGGCATTATACAAATGAAATATTGTTGAACGTGGCGTTAAACACCATAAAACCTAATCAAAAACCTAACTAAGAATTTAAAAACCGTCATACACTATTTTGAAAAACGGAGAATTTTTTGGTTGCAAGAGACGTGGATAAATTCGAAATATATTGTACAACAGCACAATTACTACAATTACACTTCCGTTGAAATAAACCCGGATGTTTTCCGCCCTTAGAACTTTTTTAACTTGGTTTATAGAATACATGCCTTTTTTATCGAACAGAACTTGCAGATTAAACAAATGTTTCACTCTCATATTTATCACATCCCTCATCTTCAGTATAATTTGATGACAAATTTTCAAAATTCATTGACAAACAAACACTATTGTTGCTTAATTTGGAAGATGAATTTAAATTCGATAAAAGTGTTTGAAAGCGTTCTGTGTTGAATACAAATGTTACTTATGATGGCAATATTATATTCTGATAGAAATAAAAGTGATAGAAATAAAACTGGAAGCTGTGCAGAATATGGAGATACTTATTTAAAGCATGCCCTACAAAATTCAAAGCAATTGCTTAGGTCCACCTAAATATATTCTGTCTAGACCTGTTTTGATTAGTGAAAAAACAACAGACGTAAATTACATTAATGACTTCTAATCATTTGTTATTTCACCCCATGTTGATAATACAATGTAGTTCAGCTATATTTTCGTGTCAAAATTTAATTAATCACATCAAACTTTAACAATGAAATCTCTAGTGATATCAAAAAAAAATAAGCAAAGTTGGAAGCTGCAAGAGTATACATATAGCACATATCTATATTATACTATTCAAATGGATTTCTGATAACTGAACTGCACTCCTTGCAGTGTTTGTAAGCAAATAGTATGAAGATTGGACGGAATAACATGTTCGTCTGAAATAAACAAAATATGTGGTATGTAGGTTAAAGAACTGACGTGGAATGCAATTTGTCCGTCCTATTTTATCTTAAATATAGTTATGTATCCCCCTATATATGTCACCATGACGTGCTCATTACCGATTTAACCATATACACAATGAATTATCACAGACACTTGTTTCTTTCATTTGAGATAGTAATGATGCGTTGATAAGAGATATATATTAATAGAACCTTCCCAAACTGATTCAGTGTGGTATTATTATTATTATAATTATTGATTTTTTTTTTTAATTCTAATTTAATATTTTATTGAAAAAAGATATATTTCACTATGACATGTTTAAAATACATATAAGGAACAATTAGATGATGATCTACTTAGAGCATTCCGTGCCTTCGTATTCCAATTAACATCCACATGTGTTCTTGTTGCCAAGAGGATTTATAAGATGAATAATAAAATTGGAGAGGCAATCATTATGGCTTATGTGCATGCAGTGAAATGATATTGATTTATAATTGTCCTTTAAAGGGGCATTATCTACCAAATCGTAATTTTTTGTTATCCGTAAAAACTATCAGATATGATTGATGCCTTAATAAAACGTGTTTCTGTAACTTGTAAATGTTATGAAATGTACGCGCATCGGGGAAAAAACATGCAACTGCTCGTGTTTTGAGATCGATCAAGAAATGGACACCATCTTATTAATTATCGACATTGTTTACGGAGTTTGTCGAATCGTCATTAAATCAGTACAACAATGCACTTATTTCTTATTTTTTGTGAATCTGCTTTTAGTCTGTGTTAATTACGGACAAAGAAACATGCAAGTTGGCAGTTAATAAGCGACAAAATACAAATTATTCGTTTATACCTGTCACTAGTAAGGTCAATTGCATACGGAAAAAGCAAGGTCAAATTATGTGCTTGCAAGCAAATAAGTAATCGATGGTAATTTTCGTTCTCAAAAGGCGGAAAGTGGTTCGATAAGCTGTTTAATGTGAAATATTTACCTTTATTTCACCATTTTAAAGCTATTTACCAATTTCCAAAGCATATATTGTTTTGGGTCAAAATCGTAGCTAATGCCGCTTTTAAATGATATTTAGAAATATGGTAGGTATACCATTACATTGTTATTGTCATTGGCTTTTGTACAATTTCTTTAATAAATTAAGAAGAGTTTGAAGATACCAAAGGGTTAAATTATCTGTTTCATAAACATATTTCAGGCCTGCCCCTCCGATTTCAATATATGTTCCCTAATGGTATAGTAAACAATATTCACATCTCTGGTCATGACAGCTTGTCTATTATATTTTGTTTTGTCAAGATATCATTAAGTGTCATGGACACTCGGGAAGCTGATATTTGACAATAATGCCCATTATTGTAATGAATTAAAGTCTTATCAAATGTCATTAGTTGAACTGGGAAGTCAGTAAATTAGCGATTCGGCCCAACACTGCCTCTAGTCTAGATAACATATTAGTCAGTAACCTGACCATCGCCTCTGATATTCATTAAAACTTTGGGAGAGGATTGATGCTGTGGATGAGGAGAATTACATTTGTAACTAGATTAACATGACGGGTACCACTAGTGAAGCAGGAACTGCTTACCCTTCCGTAGCACATGAGTTCAACCCTGGTTTTTAGTGGGATTCGTGTTACTCTATCTTTAGTTTTATGTTCATGTTTTGTTGATCGTTGTTTGTCCCTTTGTATGTTTTTCTTTTGGCCATTGTGTAGTCTGTTCTTCTTCGATATACGAATTTTGATGACCACTTTGGCATCTTCAAACTCTTCTTATATTTTACCAGTTCCTTCAAAATTATGTAGCAGTTCACATGCGGAATTCAAAAAATACTATTAAAATAATCAAAATTGAATCATAAATGAATTTTTGTTGTTTATGGAATGATCATGAGCTGTACCTCAAATAAATGGGTTTTTTCAGACTTGCAAACCTTTTGGTGACAATAGGCACAGTGTTATTCAAACTTCTAAATATTATACCAGATCAAATGACTTTTTGATAACGCAACAACAGATAATGTAGTTATTTAATATGTTGATATTTGATTGTATTAGGTTTGCTGAAATAGAATCTATTATTATTTTTGTCATTGTATTGTCTTGGCCTTCGATTTAAGGCTACTTATTAACCCTTTGCCATTTTCAATCTTTTCTTATGGTAATGATTTAGCTTCTGCAAGGCACATGTAAATAGATTTGTAATAAACTCCAAATCTACTTTGATATCTTACATCAAATATTTTGCGGATGTGTCGTGTCTTTAAATAAATGTCAGAAAATCAAAGCATGTTGCTATATAATTAGTCTGCAGGATGTGCTGTCTTCAATTTGCTTCTGTCGCACACATTCTTCTTAGCATTCCTCTTTTTGTGGTTCAGGAACTGCTCACTCTTCCGGAACGCCTAAGTTTATCTCCGGTTTTTAGCGAGGTTCATGTTGTAAAACTGTTGAGTGGTATTTTTTATTTGTTCTTCATTTTATGAAATTTTATATTGTTTTGCACGTCTCAATTCTAGAACTCCCTCCAAAGTTTAAAATATATATTATCAAGAACAGTTTTTTAAACATGTATAAGGATCAGATATGTTAGATATTGGGCGACTTTGAGCATTGCTTTCCTCCTTTTCTACGACCTCATTCCTGGACTAACTAATGTTACAAGGAATCCAAATACGAACAACTCATTCCCAAAAGGCATAGTAAATCTTTGTTGCTTGATAGTAGGCAAGCAATATTCACTAAGCTGGAAATGACGCCTTGTCTAGCATGTGTGCTTTGTTAAGCTGTCATTGGCACTCGGGGAAACTGATATCTGACAATAATTACTAATATCTTAATGTACTTATGTCTTACCAAAGTGTATTTGTTAAATAGTAAAGTCAATAAATGAGCGATTCGACCCAGGACTGTAATGCTTGGAACAGACAGAACTAATTTTTATGTGCACAAATCTCATAAATATTTTACCATTTTAGATGATCCATAAAATATAGCAGTTCACATTTAGACTTCAATACTCCTATGCAAAGTATCAAACTTGACTGAAGTAATATATTTTTGCTTTTAATGGAATGATCATCAGTTTAAGCTCAAATGAATGTTATCCAGACATTTTGGCGGCAATAGGTACAGTGTTATTTAAACTTCTAAATATTATACCAGATAAAATTATTTTCTGAGAACTCAACGTCAGATAATATATGTATTTAATATGTTGATATCTGATTGCATTAGCTTTACTGAAATAGAATCTATGTTATTATTTTGGCCATTGTATTGTCTGTCCTTCGATTTAAGGCTTCTGATTACCCTTTGGCATTTTCATTATTTTCTTATGGTAATGATAAGACGCATGTAAATATATTTGTAATTAAACTCCGAAACTATTTTGATATAAACAAATCTATTTTTACCTGAAGTGTTTCGCGTATGTGTCGATAGATAAACACACCATATGTCCTTATATAGTTTGTAGCTTAATAGCATTTGTTGTCTATATCTTATCTGTGTCGCACTTGATATACCTGTCTAGCGCACATTCCTCTTAACGTGATATTCTAAGAAAAATACGGTATTTATTATTTGTTCGGTGCGGAAACTGCTAACCCTTCCGGAGCACAATGGTTCACCCTCGGTGTTTAGTCAAGTTTGTGCTGCTTAATATTTCGTTTTCTGCATAGTGTTTTGTAGACCAGTGTCTGTTTTCTTTTGACCATTGTATTGTCTGTCCTTCGATTTATGGCTTCTGGTATCTTCAAACTTTTTTCCTAAGCTACATAGAAATAAAAATGAACATGGAGGCTTTTTATTGATCAATTAAAACGACATATCTGATTTTTAATTATATTTATTCTTCAATTAATAATTTATTGTTATTTAATTTAATATAAATGGCATTTCTGGGAACAGTATTATTATATATCAAATGGAATATTATACGTGTATAAGACGTTACTTGTGACACGACTTCCCGGACGGCAGGAATTGTGTCAAATATCAATTACTCAAGGATGGTTATTATTCCATTTAATCAGAATTGAAATACTTAAATTCCTTTTAAGATGGTAGCACTACAAAGTCAAGAAAGTCTGAACGGACCAGTTTTTGTGCTAGAAAGTCTGAACAGAGTCTGAAAATTACTCAAAATTGCTGAAAAGTCTGAACAGAGTCTGATCAGAGTCTGAAAATTACTTAAAAGTCTGAACAAAGTCTGAACATTACTCAAAATTGCTGAAAAGTTTGAACAGAGTCTGAACATTACTCAAAAGTCTGAACAGAGTCTGAACATTACTCAAAAGTCTGAACAGATTCTGAAGATTACTGTGAAAAATTTTAACAGATTTAAAAAAATAATTACATGAAATTTGTTTCAAATGATTTATTTTTCTTAATGTAATTAATTTATACATATAAACCCTAACCTTTTATTTTATTCTGTGCATAATTTTCCAATCTTATTCTCAATGAAAACATTCATCTGAAAATATTATACTTATAACTTATGAAATACAAAGGTAAGTCACCTGTGAGTGATGGTTTTACCTGTACATATAGGTAATTAGTCATTTCATGTTGTATATTGGAACCACAGGTGATACTGTGGAGATGGGTACTATTTATAAATTTGTCATTTTCTTCATTTCAATTTTTCTTCATTTATACATGTATAAGGTGTTTTTTTAATTACCAAAAAATATACATTATTTCATTTCTCATTAAATTTACCATTTCAATTTTTCTTCTTAACTAAATATATTTTATTTCATTTTAATTAAATATAACATGCAATTTTTCACATAGTAATGCAGGTCTGAAAAGTGAAATTTACTATATAGAAAACTAAACTAAACTAAAAAAAAACAATCTAAAAATATAAGAATAAGTCTGTTAAAATTTAACAACTTGAGGACAAAAATTAAACTTTTGTAAAAGGTCTCAAAAGTGAAATTTATAATAATAAAAAAAAAAAAAAATAGAACGCAATCTAAAAATGTATGAATAAGTCTGTTAAAATTTAACAACTTGAAAAAAAAAA
>MJUT01059828.1:998051-1010783 GCA_002080005.1 Gigantidas platifrons | reverse complement strand
CATGTACGGGACAAAAGAACCAGAAATTGCACATATGAAATTACATACATAAAAGAATTGAAATCCTACATATAAATTAATGAAAGTACAATAACAATAATATAAATACACAATCGGGCTACTCATTTAAATAAATGTTAAATTAGAAATAAATAAATAAATGTTCAATTCTTTTATGTATGTAATTTCGAATGTAGGACAGAAAGTCACAGGACAAAAAGTCACAATTTTCATTATTTGTTCATTTTCAATTAACAAAAATGTTTGATTAAAAAAAAATCAACCTAAATATTAAATATTATGTTTAATTCCAGTAATATGTTTTAAAGTGTTTTTGTATCGAGTACACCTCAACACTAACAAACTTTATCAGATAAATTGTATCGAGTACACCTCACCACTGACAAAATGCCATGAATATTCCAGTATATCACAAAGCAATGATGGAATACACATCCAGAGGTCACCACATAGTTTTAACCTAGGCAAAACAGGTTGCATCAAGATCTTATCACTATCAAATGAATCAATTTAACTATCTGCTGTGGAATTTAATGTGGGAAAAGAAATGTCATGAACATACAAGCAAACTTTGTCCTATATTTAAAATTGAAATTTGTGACTTTTTGTCCTATGTGTATTAAAATAATGATTTGTGACTTTTTATCCTATCAAAATTGTGACTTTTTGTCCTGTGACTTTCTGTCCGTTTACCGTAATTTCATATGTGCAATTTCTGGTTCTTTTGTCCCGTACATGAACCGTCAAAAACTTTTTTTTTAAATTAAGACGCCATATTGGTTCTAAATATTATTTAAATAGACATTGATAAAGTCCCTCGGTGGGACGAAAATTTTGTCATTCAACGAAGTGTTTAATTCTTTATCACTTTGTTTTGTGTACTTGGTGTTGTTTTACAAACCATTTTAGACGTTTATAAATTTTATTTTACTTGTATAGTATCGTTATCAAAAAAAAGTTTTTGACGAATCATGTACGGGACAAAAGAATCAGAAATTGCACATATGAAGTTACATACATAAAAGAATTGAAATCCTACATATGAATTAATGAAAGTACAATAACAGTAATATAAATACATAATCGGGCTGCTCATTTAAATACATGTTAAATTAGAAATAAATAAATAAATGTTCAATTCTTTTATGTATGTAATTTCATATGTGCAATTTAAAAAAAAAATGTTTCAATTTATTCAATTGTTTTCCGTGAAGTGGCTTCTCATTTAATAACTCATTATATAACTGTTGTTAAATAATTGATGAAGAAAATGGAAAACGCTTTAAAAGTGTCATAATTTTCAGACAATGCACATTAAATAAATACAGGTAAAATTTACCTGTCTTACTTGTACAGATAAATGACATGGAAATATGTGTTCTAATAGTTATGTAATCTGAATTTGATGCAGCTGACCATTTTATGACCCGCTGACCAAATACTTATGCAATAAACATCCTGTCTCAACAAAAAGGGCTGTAAACCTCCTGCTGGTAATCTCCATAGTTGACACTGTGCTGTATATATTCAATTAATCATGATCATATATGAAATAAATAAATAAATATAAGGCTCCCTAAATTAAAACAGAAAAAAACAGAAAGATTGTTTATTTAAAATATTACATTTTCATTTAATATATGAAATTTGACAAAAGGTTAATTTTTTTTTTCAAGTTGTTAAATTTTAACAGACTTATTGATACATTTTTAGATTGTGTTCTATTTTTATTTTTTTTATTATTATAAGTTTCACTTTCGAGACCTTTTACAAAAGTTTAATTTTTTTTTCCTCAAGTTGTTAAATTCTAACAGACTTATTCTTATATTTTTAGATTGTTTTTTTAGTTTAGTTTAGTTTTTTATATAATAAATTTCACTTTTCAGACCTGCATTACTATGTGAAATATTACATGTTATATTTAATTAAAATGTAATGAAAATGAAGTAAAATATATTTAGTTAAGAAGAAAAATTGAAATGGTAAATTTAATAAGAAATGAAATAATGTATATTTTTGGTAATTAAAAAAAACATATATATGTATAAATGAAGAAAAATTGAAATGAAGAAAATGACAAATTTATAAAGATAAACAGAAAGTCACAGGACAAAAAGTCACAATTTTGATAGGACAAAAAGTCACAAATCATTATTTTAATACACATAGGACAAAAAGTCACAAATTTCAATTTTAAATATAGGACAAAGTTTGCTTGTATGTTCATGACATTTCTAACGGACAGAAGGTCACAGGACAAAAAGTCACAATTTTTATAGGACAAAAAGTCACAAATCATTATTTTAATACACATAGAACAAAAAGTCACAAATTTCAATTTTAAATATAGGACAAAGTTTGCTTGTATGTTCATGACATTTCTTTTCCCACATTAAATTCTACAGCAGATAGTTAAATTGATACATTTGATAGTGATTAGATCTTGATTCAACCTGTTTTGCTTAGGTTAAAACTATGTGGTGACCCCTGGATGTGTATTCCATCATTGCTTTTAGTGATATACTGGAATATTCATGGCATTTTGTCAGTGGTGAGGTGTACTCTATACAACATTATGTGATAAAGTTTGTTAGTGGTGAAGTGTACATCCTGCTTGTTTATTCAGAAATCAAGTTGTTGTTTTAAAAGGGATATTTTAATGATTGTAAATATACACGTGCTTCCTTTAAAGCCACAACACACAAATGTAACAATTTTATTGGTTAAAAAAAGCTCACACAAGTAGAAAGGTGAATCTTTCAACTTCATTCAAAAACAAAAACAAAAATATCTTTTAAAAAATCTCCAAAAACATTTCAAAATAGTAAAAATTAAATTAAAAAAAATTGATATAAAAAATAAAATGCTGTGAAAAATACCTCTGCAAAAACACTTAAAAAATATTACTGGAATTAAACATATATTTAATATTTAGTTTGATTTTTTTTAAACAAACATTTTTTTAATTGAAAATGAACAAATAATGAAAATTGTGACTTTTTGTCCTATTTTTTACAATATTTTAGGTTGTGACTTTTTGTCCGTGACTTTTTGTCCTGTGACTTTCTGTCCTACATTCTTTATAAATAGTACCCATCTCCACAGTATCACCTGTGGTTCCAATATACAACATGAAATGACTAATTACCTATATGTACAGGTAAAACCATCACTCACAGGTGACTTACCTTTGTATTTCATAAGTTATAAGTATAATATTTTCAGATGAATGTTTTCATTGAGAATAAGATTGGAAAATTATGCACAGAATAAAATAAAAGGTTAGGGTTTATATGTATAAATTAATTACATTAAGAAAAATAAATCATTTGAAACAAATTTCATGTAATTATTTTTTTTAAATTTGTTAAAAATTTTCACAGTAATCTTCAGACTCTGTTCAGACTTTTGAGTAATGTTCAGACTCTTTTCAGACTCTGTTCAGAGTTTTCAGCAATTTTGAGTAATGTTCAGACTCTGTTCAGACTTTTAAGTAATTTTCAGACTCTGTTCAGACTTTTAAGTAATGTTCAGACTCTGTTCAGACTTTTCAGCAATTTTGAGTAATTTTCAGACTCTGTTCATACTTTGTAGCACAAAAACTGGTCCGTTCAGACTTTCTTGACTTTGTAGTGTAGACATCAAGTAATTAGGGTATTAAAGAAATAGTAAGACAAAATTGTCTTTTTGTTATTTTTAATTTAACAGCAGGAGGGCATGTCTGAAGAATAATTAATTAAAGACAGCAAAGAGAGTTCAATACATATCTTCATGATCATTAAACAATTGACAAAAACAGTAGAACAATACGTTATAGGAGCAACTCTTGGGTGTTTTGAATAATTTTTAAATATTCAATAATATGTCTCTTTAATTATAGCTCACATAGCCCCGAAATAGTTTTTGCAATCTCATATTATTCTCGTCTTTCCTGTTATCGTCATGATGAAAGCTGAAGAAACATTGGTCATCTAACTTCTAAAAGTAGCAATTTGTATTTGTCCTCAAGCAGGATTGAGAAGGAGATAAAATGTGATGTAAATTGAATATTAATGGTTGTGAAAGTGTCGGACAATTTAGTTAAAAGTGGTATGACAACAAATACGTGTAATTATCATCGACGAAAGCGCCACAAATCATGACCTGAGTACACTTTCCGGGATGAGACCACTGACACTAATATATCACTATCATATCTGACAATGGTTAACCACCATATACGTTAAATATGACATTGGGGTACGTTTATGTGTGAAAGTTTTGATTGAAATAAGTGAATTCTGACATAAAATTGATAAGACAACACACTTTTTAATTACAAAAGGTTCATCAACACCAACTATCAACAATCTGTGTAGCTCATTGTGAATGCTTCGAGATTTTAAATATGTGTAGGGGTCATGTCTCTCCAATCATAGCAGCCTATTTTGTTGTGTGCTTTTGTTTAAGTTTTCCTTTAAATATAAATTTGCGTCGTCAGGAACATCTAAAATTTATATTAGAACAAAACCACATGCTCTTCCGTGTTTCCATCGTTTGTCTGGTTACCAGACGTTTTGGGTTTTATTATTTATTCCAGGACAATTTTATAGCTTTGCTGTTATTCTGTTAATTTTATTCATGATTAGCGATCACTGGTCAGTCAATCAAATGATTTTTTGAAAATGTATTGCTCGCTTCTCCACTGCGCCCACATCATTAAGAAGTGAGCGCATAGCTTAGTTGACTGAGCAACTGGAAGATGTTCGATTGGAGCGACAAATATAACTTTGGACTTTTAGTAGCTAGCTAGCAAGCATTATTATACCTTAGAATAAGTGTTCCCATTAAAATGATATTGACTGATATATTGTGTAACGAACTTTTACCGGTGAATAGTACAAAAGACTTCACCATTCCTGTGCTATATATTTTCGCATAATTTCAATAATCTTGATTCATAGGAGGAAAATGGACATTCAACATTCTCGGGATTTTTCCTGTGCTAAACTAAAATTCCGAAACCGACAAACGATAACAACCAGCATGGCGAGAGCTGGTTTTCTGTCTATCAATATTATTATACGCCATTATTCTGTTCGGAATAATAAAACATTTATTGAATGAATAAACGGGTAATAGCAATTATATTGTTCCCCTTGCTACCAATTATTGCCCAGTCAATAAGTGTATACTATACAACAGCTCAACGTGTAGGTCTAGTGAAGAGCATGTATCATCATATTATCAAGCGGTAAAGCTGTTCTCGCCCTGATATAGTTGAATGAAAAAAAATAATTTGGCGTTAAACAATATTCACTCACTTGCCCCTCTTTCAGTACTGACATGGTGTATTGAATTATTATTAAAACTAGGTTTCCCACCCCTCAGCCATATGTGACTCTTAACCGAATTTGGCAATCCTGTTTAGGACATTCGGTTGTCCTGCTCCCAAAGCCGTTATTATTTGGCATTCAAATCATTTTAATTTGAACGTACCTTATGAAGGTTGTTCCTGCAGCGTGTTACTAGTTTAGATATCTACGTTTATAAAGGACCCCATTGGAAATAAGCTGAATGGCTTTCATGGGCTATCCTTGGTGAGAAAGTTCTCAGCAGCTACAATTGGTGGATTGAAGTTTCAGTTAAAGATGGCAGTTTTATGTTTTATTTTTAATTTAACGAGAAATTTTTAAACACTTGTGTATGATGTTGAAATTTTTAAACCTAAATATATTTTACCTTTTACCTTTACCTTTAATGTAGTTAAGTTTAGGGCACTGATTGAATTTGTTTCAGTATTTCAAGACCAGGCAGTTATGTAAACAACTTCAGTAGCACCACTTTTTATGTGATTCCATACTCTCACAAGTCTATAAAGCTGTTATTTATAAAGTTTGTTATTGGTGTTAACAGTCAGCTACTGTCAATTAACTCAATAGTTTTATATAGCCAAACTAACTGTTTATTACCATGCCTTTGCTTTAATTTGTCTTTTACGACCAACTGAAAGTTTTATGTGACCATTTACTGTAGAAATATGACATCTAGGAATATGAGATGTCTGAAAGAGAAAATGAAATATCTTATTGTATGTCTGGAGCAGCTGTGAATGTCTCCAATTAAGATTACAAGCTCAATGTTATATAGAAACTAGCAATAAAGATCCAAGATTGTCACAAGAAATATAACCCAGAGGAATAGCATACATGGCATAGCTCTGAAATACACATTCTCATG
Source organism: Gigantidas platifrons (assembly GCA_002080005.1). Classification (NCBI taxonomy): domain Eukaryota; kingdom Metazoa; phylum Mollusca; class Bivalvia; order Mytilida; family Modiolidae; genus Gigantidas; species Gigantidas platifrons. The sequence continues at coordinate 1,004,543 of MJUT01059828.1, read as the reverse complement.
GTAATCAATATAATAGACTTATGCTTTCACTAGAAGTTAGTACACACGGATTGACGTGCCAGTTGGTATAGTTAAAGACAATAATGCAGGTTGATAAATACAATTTGACATGAAATAGTATTCCATAGTGTATTATATGATTTATCGATAACGTTTGCGGGATTTTATATATTTTGTTGATGTTTTAATTCATCAAATTGAAATTAAACAGTGATTGAGACATTTAGTTTGACAAAGAGTTGATCAGCTTTAACCAGGTGCGAGTTATTACAACTTCATATCGGCGATCTTTCCCGTACCATTTCAAACTAGCTGTTATGTACAAAAGTTTGAAGATACCAAAAAGGTTATCAGAAACCGTAAATCTAAGGACACAATGGTTTAAATAAAAGGTACAAAAAGACTAACAAGGTTCCACAAAACACGACACCCAAAAAAACTAAAATAGTGATCAAATTCGCGTTTCATGGCGAGGTGAACTCGATACAACATTATGTGATAACGTTTGTCTGTGACTTGCAGCATGTCGGTGGTTTTAACTGGGTACTCCGGTTTCCTCCACCAATAAAATCAAACGACACGATATACTGGAATATTGTTAAAAGTGGCGTTAAACACAATACCCTTACCCTGTATTACCCTGAACATAATACCAATCATACTGTGAATGTTTCATGTAGTTCCCTCTTTCTGTTTGTGTGTAGCTCTCGCTTTTTAAACAAGAAAGGGGTCGATGGCCTTGATTACCCAGGCTTTGGATTGTGGAACAACGATACCGTCCATGGGAACTAGATTATAAAACATCTAAAAGATGTATACCATCACTAACGTCTTGCCGACTGTAAATAAAGCTTAACTGATATTTGATTTAATTTGAACGTCAGGTACAAAGAGGTGATAATAATACGTGGATATTCTAGTATATATTTGGTGCGCACGTTTTTGGAATATGCTCAAAATCAAAAGAATGAAAAGTTATTTAACTTTGAAATAAATGGGAGCAATAAAAGCAAAAGAGCCTCAATAAAATAGTACAAATCGTAATCTCTTCAAACAATAAATGTTGCTGTAATAATGAAATCAGTTTCCATATTACGATTCCATCTTTAAACTGGTGTGGTTTTTTGTAGTGTTATGATACAATTTATTTTTACAGACAGTGTCAACCCTCTATATACAATGTACATGTAACACAAATATAGCATAGACAAACATAGACGTTTTACGAATTGAAAAGGCGTTTAATTGATGAAAAACAAATATAGCACAAGACTGCACTAACTGACAAAATCAGATACAAATAGATTTAACGAAATGAATACAGTTCCCAATACACCGTAGACGTTATTAATACTGAGATCTTAAACATTACACATTGACGTTATCATTACATAATGAAAATCAAATAAATAGTTTTTGTCTCATTTAACCCCGCAATTAATCGTTATTGTCTCATTTAAGCCCGAAACTTTGTTTTATTGAAGTGCCTGTTTCAAACCAAGACCGTGAACAGTCATGTATTTGTGGCTAGGGGTATCGATTTAGTCACTTTCTATGACTTATGTATTGGACTGTGGAAGTGTTCCTACAGTGCGGTATATTTTTTTCCATTTTTATTATGAATTGAATCAGTTTGCATTCACCGCCATACCACTACCCTCTCCACAACAAATACTACAAACTGCAATATAAAATAGATAACATTAGTCAGTTTCCCGGTTGTTGACTGATTTTGTCTGTTTATTGATTTATGAGTTTTGAATTTCCCTTTGGAAGATTGCTCTGTGTTCGGTAATTTTGTTATTACCTTTATTAGATGGGGTTTTTTCGTGAATACCACTCATTCTTATTTAATTTGTTAAAATCAATAAGGCTTAAGAATACGGAGAAACCCTATTATTATTTTACATTTTTTAATGATACCGAAACGCCTTTATTTTGTCTTACATTTGTATATAAGGCCCAGTAGGAGTATGATATACAATTATACTTCAATAACGACAGAGGAAGTAATTAGTAATAACTATTCTACATTTTGTTACGGTATTAATTTTCAATTTATACATCAAAATTGTCGCCAATTTACTATGGAGACGTAAATAAAAAGGTAGATATATGTTTTAGTGGCACGCCACGTTTCTGAAATAACCTTCATCAGGTAAGCTCATAGTCAAGCGATTGGAAAAACAAATAATTTAATAAAAGTCTATGACTTTGGGAACAAAAGTGTTTTAATAACAATAAATTATTTCGGAATTATAAATGACACCATAATATACTAATAAATCATGTCCAGTGCCGAAGCACATACTACTGGGTTGATGATACCCTCGGAGAGTAATAGTCCACCAGCGGAGGTAAGTATCGTTGTTTACCGAAAGAAAAAGGATATACATGTAACGCCAGCTGTGAAAAGCACTTCTATGACAGCATCATTTCACTAACTAGTTTAACCCCGTCACTTCTCATTGAAGTGCCTATTCCAAGTCAGACGAGTGAGCGATCAGGTATTTGTGTGTTAGGGTATTGATTATGCTTTCCACGATTTTGATATTTGCATTTGGAATTTTTCTGAATGTGTGGTAATTTTTGTTGTTCATTTTATTTAAAAAAACGATTGATAAGGTGTACTTGAAAATATTTGGACGACGTTATCTACATTGGTGAACATTGTGCTAAATACATTGCACATATAAATTTCGTTTCTTATCGCTCTCCATAAATGCTATACGACTGAAATATCTGTTCTCTTCACTTCAGCTCTTACTAATATTAGATCATTTCTGGATACAGGGGTCGTCGTGATCGTACGGTAGTTGGAATTACAACTACATGTGTCATCGGTGCATATCACCACTAAATTTGTCAGTTCGAACCCCGTTCATAGCGAGGTGTACACGATACAACATTATATCAGTGAACTGCGACAGGTCGGTGGTTTCCTACACCAATAACACTGACCGCCACGATATAACTGACATATTGTTGAAACTGGCGTTAAACACCATAAATCAAACCAGAACTTATGGATACATTGATAATAATTATTTCGAAGTGTCACCAATTATGTTTAAGTTTGGGATGAAATATCTTATCTTCATTTTACATTTTCTACATTTTATAGTACTTTACGAAACATTATTATCAAGCGGATATTTTAACATTTATTCAAATAACCATTCTGTCAAATCAACTGCATTTGGTCTGGGATTTCATAATTTATGCCTTTAATAATTTACTCGATAACATTTATGTTGTTTCCCGTCAATTTGTACGGTTGTGGGTAGAATTGTAATGTGATGCTCTGGTTTCAATTTTCACTTTTATAAATTCCTATTCAAACACATAACATATATATAAGATATCATATAGAGAAAGTCGGGCATATATACACTCCGACAAAGGTTAAGCACCACCCTATATTTTTATCGATATATTTGTTTACATCAATACTGTTAAAACAATAAAATAGATATCACCATCTTTCTTACACTTCTTAAAAGACTACACCAAGGGCTCTAAAATTACCAATCTACGAAGTATGTATCATCCTGAAAGACGTGATTATAACGTGGCAAAATGGGGTGCAATACAGGTGCTGGAAAAACGTAAAATCGGTTTGTCTTTGATGGAAGTTTTTAACATTGCATTAAAATGCAGAGTCTTCTGATTTTAAGAACTTTTAAATGCATCTATTGTGCGTATGTGTAAGGCATCAAAATCAATAAAGAGTATATCCACCGCGTTTATTGTTAAGTTCTTTAACACGCCTCGTCATGCTTCGCACAAGACGCCTAAGCTGTTCTTGGGGGAACTGTTGCCACTCCTGTAAGATAGCAATTCTTAATTCGTCAATATTTTGACATTTTGGATTGCGTTGGTTAATTTTTCGGCCAATAAAGTCCCATACATGCTCTATAGGGTTCATGTCTGGTGACATCGCAGGCCATGGAATTGTCTGAACAGCCTCTTGCTGTAACAAATGTTGTACAATTCGGGCTCTATGTGGCCTAGCGTTGTCGTCCATGAACTTTGGCCTGTCAGCCAACGCATGATTGTTGAAATGGGGGACTACGCGTGGAGCGAGCACATTGTCACGGTATTTTTGGCCTGTCAGATTACCATCAAGAACGTACAAGTCCAACTTACTGTCAAAGGAAAAACAACCCCAGACAGTAACACCCCCACCCCCAAAGCAGTTGTGCCCGAAATGTGGTTGTTCTGAAATGAAGTGTTTCGTTGGCGCCAAACCCTTGCACGACCGTCGGTAGGGCGTAACAAAAAAAGACTTTTATCAGACCAGTGGACTCGTCTCCATGTGCGAATAGTCCACCCCAAATGATCATGTGACCAGTCAAATCGAGCATGGCGATGACGTAATGTCAACTGTGGACGTTTTATGGGTCGTCGCTCTCGCATTCATTGATGGTGGAGGCGTCTGATTACAGTGCGTGTGCTAATGTGGCCTCCAAACGGTAAATTACCACGAAGTGCACCAGCTGTACTGAACGGCCGTTGCCACGCCCGTCTGGATATGAGCCGGTCCTCTCTCGGCGTCGTTTTGCGAGATCTACCTGCACGTGGACGGTCAGTAACATTCCCCGTTTGACGAAAACGCTGCATCAGTCGTACAATGATGGAATGGTTAACCCTGAAGTGGTCTGCCACCCTTCTATGGCTAAAACCACCGTTATGCATGCCAACAGTTTGCCACCTTTCTGGTATGGTTAATTTTCGCCGCACCATACCAAACCAATAGAAAATGAAACTTAAAACTCCACACCAATAAAATCAGCTTTCGTTCGCAAACACAAATGTTGAAAAGTACACGTGGCACTTTACACACCCTACCATATACACATAAATAAAAATCTATCAATAAGCTGTTTCACAGGTAAGTAAGTATGTGTGTACATGTAACGAAAACAGCAAACCGATTTGAAATAAGTTCATTATTAGAAAATATATTATTGAAACAAGTCAGGTGGTGCTTAACTTTTGTCGGACTGTATATATATATAATTCAAGATTTGTTCAGCATTCAAATGTGCGCATTTGATAAAACATATAATATTACTTTACACTTTATATGGAGACCTAACTATGACTATTTACAAATATCACATTTGAGTCGAAAGCGACTTTAAAGTTGTGAAATATCACACCAAAATAGTATTAACAAAATACATTAGAACAGCAATAAAAGCGATGTTTTCTTAGGTTAATGTGTGTCTAAGTGTAATGATGGATAGTATAGCATGTTCATTTACCTCAATATCCGTTCTTACTAATCTGCACTTATTTAGCACGCACTGGTCTGGAATTTATATTTTTAACCGAGTTGCAACGAAGTTGCAGGCGGGCGGGCGTATGTATGTTAGCCTATCTTCGTTAACGCAATAGGGCTCTTAGTTTTTGGCCGATCAACGTAATTTTTGGTAAGAATCATTATTACACTATTATTTAGAGCGAGTTCGAAATTCAGATTAACCTATTGTTTTTTTCTTGTAAAATCATGGTTTTTTTTTTTATAGAAAAAGTACATATTTTGAGAATTACACATTTCTCTGAAACTAAAAAAGATAGAAACTTAATATTTGGTATGGGTGGAGATGCCAATGTCAAGTTGTGCATTTTTATCCCCGGGGCTCGGCCCCACCCCCTGGGGAATCTGTTTAAAAAATGTGACCGAGATCCCCACCCTAAACCATATATACATTTATGATCAGGGTGACTAGGCAAATTAAATGCATTATAGCTCAGGCCTCAGGGTCATACCCCACCCCCTACCTGAAGTGAACTTTTTAATGGTTGAGATCCCCACCCCTAAACCATATATATTTATGATCAGGGTGACTAGGCAAATTAAATGCATTATAGCTCAGGCCCCAGGGGGTCATGAATCTGTTTAAAAAAAATGTGACCGAGATCCCCACCCAAAACCATATATATTTATGATCAGGGTGACTAGGCAGATTAAATGCATCATAGCTCAGGCCCCAGGGTCACACCCCACCCCCTACCTGAACTGAACTTTTTAATGGTTGAGATCCCCGCACCTAAACCATATGTATTTATGATCAGGGTGACTAGGCAAATTAAATGCATCATAGCTCAGGCCCCAGGGTCATACCCCACCCCTACCTGAAGTGAAATTTTTAATGGTTGAGATCTCCGACCCTAAATCATATATATTTATGATCAGGGTGACGGCAAATTAAATGCATTATAGCTCAGGCCCCAGGGTCATACCCCACCCCTACCTGAAGTGAACTTAGTGGTATCTATTTCTATGTTAATTGAAGTACGCAGTCATGTATATATACGTTAGTGTTATCTATTTCTATTTTACTTGAAGTACGCAGTCATGTATATATACGTTAGTGTTATCTATTTCTATTTTAATTGAAGTACGCAGTCATGTATATATACGTTAGTGGTATCTATTTCTATTTTAATTGAAGTACTCAGTCATGTATATATACGTTAGTG
>MJUT01059828.1:941936-971638 GCA_002080005.1 Gigantidas platifrons | reverse complement strand
CAACTCAGCATGTTGGTCTAGAACAAAGCAGACCTCATCATCAGCTCATTGAAAATTGACTTGTTCTCACCATGATATATAGTGAAAACTAGAGGCTCAGCTCACTGAGCCTGTATCGCTCACCTGACAATAGAATGATACTGAAACCAATTTTAAAGGGAGATAATCATTACCTTAACTGTTTTCTATATGTCAAGTGATGGCAATACCTCACATGGCCCTTTGGGTCAGGTGAGCTAAAAATGATGCAAAAAGGGCAATAACTCCTAGAGGGGTAATCAGATTTAGTTCAAAATTGCAGGGCATGTAGACATTGACAAGCTGAACATGATTTCAGTTTACACTTAACATCTATCTCTTATAGTTTTTTAAATAAAGGATGAAAAGTATTAACATTTTTAAAATTTGATGAAAAAAGGACAATAACTTCAAGATGGGTAACCAGATTTACTTTAAAATTGCAGGCTATGTAGATCTTGACATGCTGAACATGTTTGCTGTGTAAACTTAACATCTATCTCTTATAGTTTTTGAAATAAAGGACAAAAGGTATTAACATTTTGTAAATTTGACGAAAAAAGGGCAATTACTCCAAAATGGGTACTCAGATTTACTTAACCAGAAACTCTCAAGAGACTGTATCGTTCACTTGGTTATAAAAAGAACCAATTGGTCCTATGTAAAAACTATGTCCTGCAGTGGTAGTCATCTTGGAATTTCGATCAACATAAAAAACACAAAATTGGTAAAGGACCTTCCAATGATTGATGCACAGTTTAGGTTCAATCAGTGCAATAGCTTCAGAGAAGAACATATTTCTGTATTTTCCCCATATGGTCCTGTGTTAATACTATGACCTGTGGTGGCAGCCATCTTGAATTTCGGATCGGCATAAAAAACCCAAACTTTTTAGAGGACCTTCAAATGATCATTCCTGTGCAGTTTGGTTTCAATTGTCCATGTGGTTTAAGAGAAAAAGCATTTTGAAACATTTTTCCCATAGGGTCCAAAGTTAAACTAAGTCCTGCCATAGCCTCCATTTTCAATTTCATATCAGAACAAAACACGTAAAATGTGTAGAGGACCATCCAATGAACGTTCATGTACAGTTTGGCTTTAATCATATTTGTAGTTTCTGAGAAGAAGGCATTAGAATATTTTCCCATAGGGTCCAATGTTAATTTATGTCCGGCAGTAGCAGCCATCTTGGATTTCCGATTGGCATAAAAAACATAAATTTGTAGAGGACCTTGTAATGATCATTCCTGGGAAGTTTGGTTTCAATTGTCCAAGTGGTTTCAGAGAAGAAGCGTTTTGAAACATTTTTCCCATAGGGTCCAATGTTAAACTAAGTCCTGCCGTAGCCGCCATTTTGAATTTCATAGCCGAAAAAAAAACCTACAGTTTGTAGAGGACCATCCAATGAACATTAACGTACAGTTTGGCTTTAATCATATTTGTAGTTTCTGAGAAGAAGGCATTTGAACATTTTCCCATAGGGTCCAATGTTAATCTATGTCCTGCGGTGGTGGCCATCTTGGATTTCCAATCGGCATAAAAAACATAAACATTGTAGAGGACCTTCCAATGATCATTCCTGGGTAGTTTGGTTTCAATTGTTCAAGTGGTTTCGGAGAAGAAGCGTTTTGAAACATTTTCCCCATAGTTTCCAATGTTAAATTAAGCCCTGCCGTAGCAGCCATTTTGAATTTCATATCGGAACAAAAAATCTAAAGTTTGTAGAGGACCATCCAATGAACATTCTTGTACAGTTTGGCTTTAATCATATTTGTAGTTTCTGAGAAGAAGGCATTTGAACATTTTCCCATAGGGTCCAATGTTAATCTATGTCCTGCAGTGGCAGCCATCTTGGATTTCCAATCGGCATAAAAAACATAAACATTGTAGAGGACCTTCCAATGATCATTTCTGGGTAGTTTGGTTTCAATTGTCCAAGTGGTTTCAGAGAAGAAGCATTTTGAAACATTTTTCCCGTAGGGTCCAATGTTACATTAAGTCATGGCGTAGCCGCCGTTTTGAATTTCATATCGGAACAAAAAACCTACAGTTTGTAGAGGACCATCCAATGAACATTCATGTACAGTTTGGCTTTAATCATATTTGTAGTTTCTGAGAAGAAGGCATTTGAACATTTTCCCATAGGGTCCAATGTTAATCTATGTCCTGTGGTAGCGGCCATCTTGGACTTCTGATCGGAATAAAAAAACATGAACTTTGTAGAGGACCTTTCAATGATCATTCCTGGGCAGTTTGGTTTCAATTGTCCAAGTGGTTTCAGAGAAGCGTTTTGAAACATCTTTCCCATAGTGTACAATGTTAAACTAAGTCCTGCCGTAGCCGCCATTTTGAATTTCATATCGGAACAAAAAACTGGAGCAAAAAACAGAAACTTTGTAGAGGACCATCCAAGGAACATTCCTGCTAAGTTTGGTTGCAATTGGCTCAGTGGTTTCGGAGAAGAAACTTGAAATGTGAAAAGTTTACAGATGCCAAGTGATGGCAATAGTTCACATGGACCTATGGTCCAGGTGAACTAAAAATTGCAGGGGAAGTAGATCTTGACATGCTGAACATGTTTGCAGTTTAAACCTAACATCTATCTCTTATAATTTTTGAAATAAAGGACAAAAGTATTAAAATTTTGAAAATTTGATGAAAAAAGAGCAATAACTCCAAATTTGGTACTCCGATTAACTTCAAAATTGCAGGGTAGGTAGATCTTGATATGCTGCACATTTTTGAAATTTAAACTTAACCTTTATCTCTAATAGTTTTTGAAATATCAGACAAAAATGTTTAACTTAAAAAATAAATAATGAAAGAAGGGCAACAACTCCTAGACGGGTAATCAGATTTACTTCAAAATTGCAGGGCATGTAGATTTTGACATGCTGCACATGTTTGCTGTTTAAACTTAACATCTATCTCTTATAGTTTTTTAAATAAAAAATGAAAAGTATTAAAATTTTGAAAATTTGATGAAAAAAGGGCAATAACTCCAAGATAGGTAATCAGATTTTCTTCAAACTTTCAAGGTAGTTAGAGCTTGCTGTGCTGATCATTTTAACCTAGTCAGATTTCTGATATTATTAACGGTTTTTGAGTTATTACCAAAAACGTGCAATTTTACCATATGTTCTATTTTTAGTAACAGCGGCCATGTTTGTTGGCCGAATGGAACCAAATGAAGAAGCTTTATAGAAGATCTTACATAGATGCTTCCTGCCAAGTTTGGCTCCATTTGGTCAAGCAGCTTTAGAGGAGAAGATTTTTTTAAACATTAGCCAATCAGAAACAAGAATTGCCCTTGGTGGCCATATTTGTTGGCGGAATGGAACGAAATGAAGAAACTTTATAGAGGACCTTATATAGATGCTTTCTGTCAAGTTTGGTTCCATTTGGTCCAGTTGTTTCAGAGGAGTAGATTAAAATATGAAAAAGTTAACGGACGGACGCCAAGTGATGGCAATAGCTCACATGACCCTTTGGGTCAGGTGAGCTAAAAAAAGACTTACAATGGTGATGTTGTTGTGGTTATTTTTTTTAACAAGGAATGCCGACAGCCGATGGCTACGAGCAGTTTTCCTCTTAATCTTGTAGTTAAGACAGGATCAGTACTGCAATAGACACATTTTGTGGACAATATCTTTTTGATGTACGACAAAAACAAAGATGTGGGAGGCAGCAATTTGTTTGTTATCCAATGAAACTTTATAGAGGACCTTATATAGATGCTTTCTGCCAAGTTTGGTTCCATTTGGTCCAGTTGTTTCAGAGGAGTAGATTACAATATGAATAAAAGGCCGTTGGCCACTGGTCCCCCGACGCCAAGGTTATATCGTAAGATTAAATTTTGAAACTACTGGGGTCCGTTGTTGAACTTGTCGTTAGCACTAACACTGTGTTAAATTTGCTTAATCATATGATTAAATCTAATCACATAATTAGTTTGTTGTTGAACAAGTGATTAAAGTTAATCATGTGGTTAAACTAAAACACCTCCTATACCAGTGTTAAATCTTAATCACTTGATTCAATTCAAATATGGCGGATGCTGCTATTTGGAATATATGGGAGGTGCCCAGGAAAGACCGTGTTTTTAGAGGACAAAACCCACTGGTGATGGACTTTTCGGATGAACAGTTACGACAAAGATACAGATTTGGAAGGGACAGTATTATGTATCTGTCAGATTTGTTGAGAGATCAACTTGAAAGACTCACCAGACGTAAGACATCGCTAACAGTTGAGGAGAAGGTAATGATTGCCTTGCGATTTTTTGCCAGTGGATCCCATTTGCAAGTGATTGGAGACACTATGGGGCATGACAAATCCGCCATATCAAGAGTGATAAGACAAGTTGCTGACGCTTTGGTTGAAATGAAAGATACTTTCATAAAATGGCCCCAAACGCCAGAGAAGCTGAGCTCTATCAAAAATGGGTTTTATCAGAAGGCAGGATTTCCCAATGTTGTAGGGTGCATTGATGGGACTCATGTGCCGATTCAAGCCCCTGTGGATGACGAACCAAGTTTTGTTAATAGGAAAGGATTCCACAGTATAAATGTCCAAGGAATTTGTGATCATAAGAGTAAGTATATATGATTGAAAATGTTCTTCTTTCATAAACGCCGGTTCTTGTCTTCATTTGTTTGTCAACATCCGGTACGTCATTTTTCTTAAAGGCGGGGAGAAAGTCGGCACTTTATTTTTTTACTTTGGCACCAGCCGTGTACCGATTGAACATTCATGACATCCAGCGGAGGTCAAATTTTTATAGCAACTAGAGGTTCAGGTGAGCTTGTATCACTCACCTGACTTAAATAATTCTGAAAGGGGACCACCCAAGGACCATTTTGAAGTAATAAAAAAGGGGAGTAACTCTGGTTAGATTTGTTGAAAAATCATCATTATCGAACTTGACCTAGATATTCACGAGTTACACTTACATACCAAACCTAGTTTCAATCTGACTTTTTGTTCACAAGTTATAATTTGGAAACAAAAAAATTGGCAATTTTGAAGAATAAAAAGCGATGTAACTCTGGTAAGATTTGCCGAAAAATGATCGCTATCAAACTTGACCTAGATATTCATGAGATACACTTACATACCAGACCTAGTTTCAATCTGACTATTTGTTCCCAAGTTATCATCTGGAAACCAAATATTTAGCAATTTTGAGGTATAAAAAGGGGCACAACTCTAGTAAAAATAGTCGAAAAATTGTCAATATCGAACTTGACCTAGATATTCATAAGATACATTTACATGCCACACCTAGCTTCAATCTGACTTTTCATTCACAAGTTATCATCTGGAAACCAAAAAGCACACGGACGGACAACACCCATTTCTATAGTCCCCTTCGACGAAGCGTCGGGGGCAGGGTTTCCTCTGGGTTGAATTTTTTTTGAGCCAACACTTGAGCCAAAAACTAAATTTTTGAGCCACTTTAAAATATTTTGAGCCATAAATACTTCAAAAATTGTTGGCACTAAAAACGCACATAAATATTAATCATTTATTTATTTTCTTACTGCATACATGTTAATACAATATAAGGGTACATGTACTTTTTGAAATACAATAGCACAATAATGTTTCAGTTACTATTACAACCATAAAAGACAAGTAGATAAAAAAAATATGATATAACACTCTGTTGTTTAAGTTACTATCATAACCATAAAATGCAAGTAAGTAAAAATACACTGTAAAAACTGTTCTATTTTTTTAAAACTGAGCAAATTCTCCTCTGCTTTCGTGATGACCACCACCTAAAAGCTTCTATGAAATTAAATGTATTTGCCAATGGCCCCTCCAATGAAATAATCATTAAATTGTATAAATTACAACTGTTAAGTATGTAATTTTGTTTTAATTAAGTTTTGTCTACTAAAGCCTCGTTTACATAATTCGGACAGTTTCATTAATTTCCCGGAGTATTACTTTCAAAAACTAACTTTCTTTTCCGTCCCATTTTAAAAACGTAAAATGGAGTTAAAAATTTCGATGCGTTTAAAACGATAGTGCTGAAATAAATGACAAGTTTCTAAAATTATATGAAAACAATTCACGAACTGACAGAGAGAAGTCATTCACCCGAGACCATTAATTAACACCTTTGTTTGACTTACCTTTTATGTATTTTACAAGTTAATTATCCTATCAACAGATAAACATTACGAACAGCTGATTATCGATTTTCTGTCACTTGATCAGTTCATGGGTAACATTTGAAGCTTTCCGAATAGCGTTATGGGCGTTCCGAAGTAACGAACTAGAAAATGACCGCCACAACAGACGATGAACATTCAAAATCTTTTGCGCCACATTTTTGAGCCAAAGTAAATATTTTATCGCCAAAATCATAGATTTTTCGCCAAATGCGCAAATGGCGCACGCCAGCGGAAACCCTGGTCGGGGGACAAAAAGTTAACGGACGGACGACGGACACCAAGTGATGGCAATACCTCACATGACCCTTTGGGTCAGGTGAGCTAAAAATGGCTGAATTGGTGCTAAACAACAATAACTCACTCAATAAGCACTTTATATAGTTAGATTAATCACATTTCCATAAATAATAACAAAAAGGCATAAGCTTGTAGCGTTTTTATATTTTATTTGCAAAATTCCTATTTACAGCAAATTTAACGCCACTTTCAGCAATATTTCAGCTATATCATGGTGACCAGTTTTAGTGGTGGAGGAAACCGGAGTACCCAAAGAGAACCACCGACCCTGGGCAAGCAAGTGGTAAATTTTATCACTTGCGGTTGCGAGTCGAGTGCACCCTTTTTTGTAATTTACAAAGTCGGATGCGAACTCATGCCGTATTGGTGATAGGCTTGTATGAGCAATTATATCCAACGACCTAACTCATTGAGCTACCCAGGCCCCCTATATCAAAATAGAAAAAAAAAACCTTTTACATATTTCCCAAACAGAAAAGGCATATTAATAAAAAAGAAAAATAAAGGTTATTGCTGAGAGGCCCAATTATCTTTTGATACATATTTTATCATTTTTGTTCTTGTATTTTAAATTGCTGTATGAAAAGAAAATATCTTTTTACATATATTTTTTGTGTATTTTTAATCTATAGTGAGGGCCCCAGGTGGCTCAATGAGTTAGGTCGTTGGATCTAACAACTCATACAAGCCTATCACCAATACGGCGTGGGTTCGTGCCCAGCTTTGTAAAAAAAAAGGTGCACTCGACTCGCAGCCAGTGATAAAGCTTACCAGTTGCTTGCCCATGGTCGGTGGTTCTCTCCGGGTACTCCAACTTCCTCCACCACTAAAACTGATCGCCATGATATGATGAAATATTGTTGAAAGTGGTGTTAAAACACCAAAAATCAAATCAAATCATCTATAGTGTATGTATTGAATTTCAAATATAACACTTTTCTATGTTTAAAATAAAAATATAAAAAAAGTTTTAAATTAAAATTTCAACAGATGATCATCATGATCTTCAATATCATTCTATGCTACTGTTATTTATTACAAAAGACTATCCATATATTGAAAATGATCAAAAATCCCAACACAACATGAAACAAATATATTTTGACTATAAAACATCAACAAACAGTGCAATATAACTTCTTATTAATTAACTCTATATTATTGTTGTCAATACAACCTAAACTGTCTTTACAATATAAAATCATAAACTCGGCCAATATAAAAAAAACTAAGCCAATATTGACATTGGCTTAGTTTTTCCGATATTGGGTTAGTTTTTTTTTTATATTGGCCGAATTTATGATTTTTTATTACCGTATTTTACGGGCTATAGGTCGATGGGGACGATAGGTCGAATTGCTACTTTTCGGGTAAAATTTGGGGAGAATACAGATAGGTCGAAGCATTCCATAGGTCGAGGATGCCGATGACAACTTGGGCAAGTATGGTCACATGGAACGGGTTATTTTATTTTTTTGTACATCGGTAAGGATTTGTCCTACATGGCTACAACGATGTACTTCGGTAAGTATCTGTAAGTATTAACTCAAGATTGCTATTCTTATGTGTCCTAAATGAAATATTATGAATGTTAAATTAAATAAAATTTAATTTTTAAACTTGTGTTTGTGTGTTTTTTTGAGATGTCTGGTTTATAAAGCCATACCTCGATCATTCATACCAGGCCATCTGTGGGACTGGGTGTCAAAATTAGGTGGTAAACGGATGTTCATGCAATAAAATAATCAAGCTATGAAAACAATGTTTCAGCTTTTGCAGTTTTATTGACATACCTTCAAACTGTGTGTAATTTATGGTACACAAATATGTGATTGTCTCGGTCCAGCAAGTTTTCAATCAGCTGACCGCTCATGAATGAAAAAAAGTTATATTATCCTAAACCTTTGACCTTCCTCCATATTTAGACAAAATATTAAGGCAATATCTCTACTTCTAACTTTTTTCACATCTTGTCACACTTTGTGTTACATTAGTGAATTCATGCCCATTACATGTTATTAGTATGATATCTACTATGATGTCTAGACTATTACAGAGAAACCTGTCTAAACCAAACCCTGAGTAAACCGAAAACCTGTCTAAACCAGACAGATTTACAGTTCCATCTACCAATAACTTGAACCTGTGTAAACCAAATAAATACCTGTTTAAACCAAACAAATTCTTCAGTTCCAAAGGGGTTCAGACAGGTTTTACTGTGCTATTAATCACCAGTATAGTGTAAAGTGTTCAATAAAGACTGAATAGACATTCTGAAATTTAATGATCTATTGTGTATATTTATAAGATACTATATCAAAAATCTTACTTCTTACAAACTTCTAGGAATATCATTGGTTTAAAGTGATCACGTGGAAACGGCAGTAGATTTTTAATACATGGTTAGTAATAGAGTTATCTCCCCTTTTTCTTTCAAAACAGAGATGTCATTGAACAATGAGACGCCGGCACGTTTCCCCCTGACAACAGACGTTAAATAAACAAACTTATTAATTCTTGTTTAAATATTACAATAAAAAAAATAATTGACCCGAGTAAGTTTGTCCCCAAATGTAGGTTCAATGGCTTGCCAATGTAACATTCCACAAGTCACCAAATATTGTTATAGCGACACATATGAATCACTTACACACAACACAAAAATTACATATTTATTAGTTTTGATGCATTTACATCTAAATCCTCAATTCAAAGGTAATCTGTAAGATATATTCGTTACACAGTGTATTAGTGACCTAATACGATATATACCGGGTCAGTAAATTAAATATGGGGCTCGAGCTATGCTCTCGCCCCATATGGAATTTACTGAACCAGTATATATCATATTAGGTCACTAATACACTGTGTAACTAATAATATCGATATCATGTGTTGTGTTACATAAAATAGATAAATATAAAAGCATGGAACAGTTTACAAAATATGAAGTATTTACAACAACATCGTTGATACTTAATAAGTTACTGGTATTTACAACTATTTAATGGTCGATTGTGTATATTTATAATATACTATATCAATATCATGTTTTGTGTTACATAAAATAGGCAAATATAAAAGCATGGAATAATATGTTCGAAAGAATAAGTAAAAAATATGAAAGTTTTGAGTGTTTTTTACCTGGTGTAGTGTACTACTTTTGGTAGACCCCCTACAGTTGATCAAATTAACAGCTTTATATTCAATATATGGCCAAAATCTAAATTTGATTTTGACATCCAACGTCATAATTTTTTTATTAATTCTTTCCAACAAAGAAAACAAAGAAAACATCTCTTTTACGTGGCCCGCCTGTGTCCACAATGTCTAATTTTTTATTTACGTACCTATCTGTAGATATTAACTAGGAAATGGCTAGTTACACCCGGAAATATGGCCTGGAAAAACCCGGGAATATGGGTTTTTTTATGCCTGGGGTTTTAACCAATCAAAAGTTGTTATAAATTTAACGCCGCGGATAATGTTGGATATTAAAAAATGTAAACATTCACAAAGTATATATTAGTAGGACCTTGTCAAGTTGTTATATCTTTTTTTTATTAACAATTTTCCGATCAAAACAAAAGCTCAATGAAATATTTCATTCACCATTCAAACAGCATATTACAACCTATTAAAAGGTCAACATACCAACAAATATATCAATATCAAGTCTTTTAATAAGATTTTAATGTTTCAATTTCAAGCATAAATCACTTTATATACATATTGTTATACAATGTATATTCAATTGCTTCTAAGATACTTTATGGAATAATGGCTGTTTGGAAGGTCCAGATAGATATTATCACCAGTATCACAGTGAGTCAAACAGGACCAGCTGTGATAATGTATGTTGAAACCTTCAAATCAGCTCTTATTGTTTTTATCATTAATATCATAATGTATTTGACATCATACTGACCAATAATTTTCAGTATCAGAAGTAATTCTTTGATACTGACAATATTATTGGCCGTGATCAAAGGGGAAATGCCCAAATTACACATAAAAAATGATTTATCAAAATTATGATGGAAAGCACAATTAAATAACAAAACAAACTTTTATCAAAATAAAAAAAAATTGTGTTCAAGCACATATGAAATATTATATATCATGAAACCATTGTCTGGTCTGTCAGTACAATTAAAAAAAAAAAAAAAATGTTATGTTTTAAATGAATACATAAATTGTTAATACAATTTTATGATTGCATGACTGCCACAATATAACTGAAATATTGTTGAAAGTGGCATTATACACTATACCCCCCCACCCCCAATAATAGGATGTAATTTTTTAAATAAACACAAAAAAATTATTTAAATTATTTAACATAGATGAAAGTAATATCCAGAACCATATACTAACTGGGTAGATACAATATTCAGTAAGGCTCAAAATGCCACTAATACATAATTCAAACCGAGGTGCAAACCTTGGTATCGTGATTGATTCAACTCACAAGATATCAGAATTCAATTTTAAATAATTAAAATAAAATTTCTTGTAAAATCAATAATTCTGATTTCTCAAAGAGAAAATTGCAGTCTTAGCCTTAATTTTTTTCACTTACTTGCCCAAAAGCCAAATTTAGATAACTTTTCTATTTATTCAAACAAATTCTTTCATAATTTTCACTTGTTCGAATCCAGAATCAAGTTTTACTTTTCCCGGGCTTTGGGCAAACAATTAGCATAAAGATTAAAATTGGAATTCAACTTGCACTAGAATGAAATTTGATTTCAACTGGATTCTTATTTGTATTGTACCATAAACATTGTAAAAATATCTTGTTTTGATTCCATTTAGGTACATGAAACAGTACAAACAGATCCTCAAAACAGAGCCTCTTTGCGATAAACTTTTGTGTCCTTAATCGACAGGTGTTCTGTTTATATCGTTTATTTTAACAAAGATTTCAAACATTGGAACTTAAACGTTCGGTTTGTACAACATTTTGTTTTATTCAGGGTTTGACTATTTTATGTGTTATACAATTTCCACAAATCTTTTTAGAATAACTGCATATATAAATATATAGAAATATGGTATTCTTAAAAACTTATTTACAACTATATCACCTGATCAATTGAAAATAAAAATAATCCAGGGAATCTTTAAACAAAATATAAAACCAAAATGTCAGACTAAATGGGAAGAACAGTACAGTGGTAATATTGATTGGACACAAATTTGGACAAAATTAAAGAAAATCAAAGTTACTAATAAGGTCAAAGAATTCCAATGGAAATGTCTCCATAATATAAATTATGCAGAACATAGATTGAAAAAAATGAATTTATCAAACGAAAAGTGCCACCTCTGTCAAATAAGAGACAACGATGAAACGATGCAGCATCTATTTTTTAAATGTCCTTCTGTGAAGAAAATTATTAAAGAAATAGAAGCGATTTTTAACAGATCTGGATTAATATATAATATAGAAATCAATGAATCAAATATTATGTTAGGGCTATATGAGGGTGATGATTTAGATGTCATTTTTAATACCGTAATATTTATTTCAAAGTGGGAAATATGGAAAATACGTAATAAGGTGAAATATAACCAATCCCGAATTGGAAATCAAACAATTTTTAACACTTGGAAAAATAATTTAAAAAAACATTTACAATGCACATTACAAACTTCTCATATTAATGAAATTGATAAAAACAAATTAGAACTTATTCGGAATAACATATGATTATTTAT
The DNA here is from genome assembly GCA_002080005.1 of Gigantidas platifrons. Taxonomy (NCBI): domain Eukaryota; kingdom Metazoa; phylum Mollusca; class Bivalvia; order Mytilida; family Modiolidae; genus Gigantidas; species Gigantidas platifrons. The sequence goes on along the minus strand of MJUT01059828.1, from coordinate 959,414 downwards.
CATTTATGAACATATAGCTAATGAATGGTAATAATTGTATTGTCTAATTGTGTATATTATGATGAAATGTAAAAGCAAATGAATATGAAATAGGTTTAAGTGGACTTTTTTTTCTTTTTTCTTTTTTTTCACTTGCTACCCCTGGACAAGTGAAATTGATGTAAAACAGGGACCCTTAATGTGCGCTCCTGCGCCATCAAGGTTATTGTAAACAGGAGATTTTGAATAAATTATAATATAATGNTGTTCTGTTTATATCGTTTATTTTAACAAAGATTTCAAACATTGGAACTTAAACGTTCGGTTTGTACAACATTTTGTTTTATTCAGGGTTTGACTATTTTATGTGTTATACAATTTCCACAAATCTTTTTAGAATAACTGCATATATAAATATATAGAAATATGGTATTCTTAAAAACTTATTTATTTTCATATAAAAATTTCAAACCACACTTGATTTCATAATGTACAGACCACTTCCTTATATGATATGCAGTCCATAATAACTGCTTGACTGTGCTTTATCCACTACGTTAGGGTGGCTAACTTTTACCATAAGTCTATCATTTTTATTCAAATTGAAAACTGCTCCAATGTAACTTGTTGATTTGCTCTCCTCTCCCTGGAATTTACAACGTGTTCGGCTGTTTTGCAGTAATTTTTCAGGCAATCCTTGTCGCGTTCTGTAGATATAATGACAAATACTATCACGACCAGTTTGGTCGGCTTTGTCGATGTCCATCGTGATTTGGGAGTATATATAGTAGTAACCAGGCTGGTTAATCAAAAATTCTGCTGTGTTAGGATCATAGCTTATGTTGTGTTTGAAGAAAAGATCCAGTTCAGATTTAGACAGTTGCCAGTGAACAATATGGTTGAGTCCATCTGTAAATAATAACATGAATAGATTAACACAGTAAAACAGTGAAACCTGTCTAAACCAAATCTTCTTGAGATCAGCTACTTTTATTTGCAATAGACAAATGTTTGGTTAATACAGGTTAAATTATCATAGATTTTCGACTTTATGACTTTTATATATAAATACCAATCCAATTAAAATTTTATCTTTAATTGCTCACGCCAGTCATGGTTTTATTATGTGCGACATTACAAAACTGGGAGCAATTAAAGATCAAATTTTAATTAAATTGAATTTCTACAGTATTACATTTTATACTGGTTCACTTTACCAACTAGTGGCTCATGTCAGCCTCTATCACTCATCTGGTAGAAAATGTATCGTTAGTAGTCAAAGAATATAGATATTTACCAGTCACTAAATCATACCTTGTATGATATAGTGGCTATATACACAATGCACATGATTGTTTAGTACAGGTACTATCCTGACTAGGGATGGTTTTGGTCATGATCATATGGTAGTTGGAATTCCAGGGTTGCCCCCTTTTCAAGATGCTTTCATTTTCTTCAGAGGATAAATATTATTTGAACTAAGGCTGAAGAAGAGAATAATTAATTATTTCTTTATGTTAAAACTTGATGATTCATCACAGCAGGTAAAATAAATTAAAGTTTGATAATTCCAACGGAAGATAGGAGGCCGACTAACTTTGGTCTGATTGAGCATCGACAACACGACATTGACAGAGCATGACACAAAATCGTGTCAATGAATCAACAAAAATCTATTTTAAAAAAAAGTTTTATTGCATTTTTATCAAGGTTATTCAATGTAAATTTAAGCAAAAAGAAACATACAATGTACATTGTACTTAAAAAAATGTCAACGTTTTAAAATACTAAATCACAAAATCAATGAGTTATGAATAATAGGATTAGGAGGAGGACTATGGTGTTTAATGCCACTTTCGACAATATTTCAGTTATATCGTGGCAGTCAGTTTTAATGGTGGAAGAAACCAGAGGACCATCAATCTGCCACAAGTCACTGACAAACTTTATCACATAATTTTGTTATCAAGTACACCAGTGACCTCGTCGTGAGTGGGATTCAAACTCATAGCTTTAGTAGTGATATGCAATGATTGTACAGATAGCTGTAAATCTGATTTCGGAGGAGAAGAATTTTAACTAGAGGCTCAGATGAGCCTGTATCGCTCACCTGACATAACTAAGTCCTCTTAAGAATGTCTGCATGCCGAATACATCTAAGTTACTATTCAAATCCCATAGGGTTCTATGTTAAAACTATGTCTGCTCATGGCAGCCATCTTGGATGGAGGTCGTGGTCACCGGACATAATTTTAAAAGTACACTACCCAAAGACCATCCATGCCATGTTTGCTTTAAATTGACTGACTGGTTTCAGAGGAGAAGACTTTTAAACAATTTTCCCATACGTTAAAACTATGTCTGCTGACGGTGGACATCTTGGATGGAGGTTGGGTTCACAGGACATAATTAAAAGTTGACCACCTAAGGACCATTCATGCCATGTTTGCTTTAAATTGACTTGCTGGTTTCAGAGGAGAAGACTTTTAAAAATTTGTCCATAGGGTCCTATGTTAAAACTAAGTCGAGTCATGGTGGCCATCTTGAATTTCCTATTAGCAAACGATTCACAAGTTTAGTACAGGACCACCCAATGATAATTCCTGTAAAGTCACAATTCAATTGGCTTAGTGGTTTCTAACAAGAAGATTTTTAAAATTTCGACCAATCAGAACACATTATGGGCCCTGGCAGCCATGTTGGATTTCCGATCAGCGCCAAAAACAAAAATCTTGTATATGACCATCTAATGAACATTTCTGCCAAGTTTGGTTCAAATCTGTTTCGTGGTTTCAGAAAAAAAGATGAAAATGTGAAATTCCCATAGGGTCCAATGTTAAACTAAGTCGAGTCATGGCGGCCATCTTGAATTTCCGATCAGCAAATGATTCACAATTTGAGTACAGGATCACCCAATGATCATTCCTGTAAAGTCACAATTCAATTGGCTTAGTGGTTTCTAACAAGAAGATTTTTAAAATTTCGACCAATCAGAACACATTACGAGCCCTGGCAGCCATGTTGGATTTCCGATCAGCGCCAAAAACAAAGATCTTGTATATGACCATCTAATGAACATTTCTGCCAAGTTTGGTTCAAATCTGTCGCGTGGTTTCAGAAAAAAAGATGAAAATGTGAAATTCCCATAGGGTCCCATGTTAAACTAAGTCGCATCATGGTGGCCATCTTGAATCTCCGATCGGCAAACGATTCACAAGTTCAGTACAGGACCACCCAATGATCATTCCTGCAAAGTCACAATTCAATTGGCTTGGTGGTTTCTGACAAGAAGATTTTCAAGGTTTCAACCAATCAGAACACATTATTGGTCCTGGCAGCCATGTTGAATTTCCGATCTACACCAAAAACACAAATCTGGTAGAGGACCATCCAATGAACATCTATGGCAAGTTTGGTTGAAATCTGTTCAGCGGTTTCAGAGAAGAAGAGTTAAATGTGAAAAGCTAACGGATGGACGACGGACACTTACCCATGACAAAAGCTCACTTGGCCTTTGGCCAGGTGAGCTAAAAATCAGCCAATCAGAACAAAGAATTGCCTGTGGCAGCCAGGATAGTTAATGGATCGGGAAGAAATAAGCAATCTTTATAGAGGACCTTCCATAGATGCTTCCTACCAAGTTTCGGTTCATTTGGCAGAGGGGTTTCAGAGGAGAAGATTAAAATATGAAAAGTTAATAGACGACGGACGTCAAGTGATGGCAAAAGCTCACATTGCCTTTGGCAAGGTGAGCTAATAAAAATGAAGAGGAGTCAACATGATATAGCTGAAAAATTGCTGCATTGGTATGAAACAACAATCACTAAGTCACTCAGTCTGAACAGCTTTGGCACTAATGTGCAGACTGTTATGTTCAATTTGCAAACTTGCAAATGGAAGGGAAAAAAGTATTTACATGTACATGTATATGAATATTGTGGTAGCTCTTTTGTATGATAGACAAAAAATAATTTTCAAATACTACACAAAAAGTTATTTTGTGATACATTATACATGTATGTGTTTTATATTTTCCTTTTATCTTAACATGTATTGTTTGTTTGTTTGATGGTTTTTAACACCACTGTCAACAATATTTCAGTTATATCATGGTGGTCAGTTTTATTGGTGGAGGAAACCGGAGCACCCGGAGAAAACCACAGACCTGTCACAAGTCACTGACAAACTTTATCACATAATGTTGTACACCTCGGTGAGAGCGAGATTCGAACTCTCAACGCTAGTGGTGATTGGCACTGATTGCATAAGTAGTTGTAAAACCATCCACCATAATGACCCCCTTTAACATGTATGTTTTATATTATACAAATATTCCATGTGATTGTGGTCAATATACAAGAATATTTTCCCAAGGTACCTTGAATTGCATGAATGTGTCATATTGCCCGACGCCAACAGCGGAGGGTAATTTAACACATCCATGCAATGTTCTTGTATATTGACCACAGTCACATCGAATATTTGCTATATTATATTTTAATAGTAAAATAACATCGAATATTTGCTATATTATATTTTAATAGTAAAATAATCAATCAAAACTAAAAAAAAATATTAATAAGTATAAGTTGACATACTAAATGAGACAAACAGCAAGAAATTTCAAGTAGTCTAACAGTACTGATAATAAACATTAACATTCCATTTGCTGTTACAGTGAATGGGATTAAAAAAAATTCAATGGGACTATGGCCCCCTTTCCTTCCTTGTCAATGGGACATTTTTTATATGAATGGGCCATAATGACAGAACTATGTGCCAAAATCCAGTGTGAAAAATAATGTAGAATAAAAACGTTTAACAAACTTTAATACATGGGTGGAGGAGATATATAAACTATCTGACAACTCACACCCTTCTGTTTGAATAAGTATGATGAAGCACATACAAGCTTGAACTTAACACTTTTTTTATTCTTGGCTTAACCTTGATCTGGACAAAAAAATCCATCTGATATGCATGATAAACACTATGCAATGCATGAAAATTCCCATTTCCCGTTACCCAGGGAAAGTAAAAAAAAAAACCCACGGGAAAGTGACATGCTGATCGGTACTTCTCGCTGGGAAAGTGTTATAAGTCTGTTGCTGCTCGTTATTGTACTTTGCGGTTATCAGATATATCAGTTTTTGAAACTGGTTTACGATTTATTTAAGCCTGAATTCAGTATGTAAAGGTATAAAATTTTATGTACACAAGGTACCAGATATCGATGTTGTGATTGCAGATATTGAAATAAAAACTAAATTATAAATTAGATACAGTGATTGGGATTAAATTTTTTTCAATTGCTTGGACTACGTCCGTGCAGTCTTGACAGTACGGTTTGGCTGTATGTACGTCTGACTTCATCAGAAAACGAATGCGCGCGTATGACGCGGAGTTGTTATGTGGAAATGCGCCATTTCGTCGGGTAATGCGACTATGGCGCGGGGCGCGTGGTAATCCCAATCACTGCTGTTATTAAAATCATCTATTTACAATAGATTTGTTTAAACCGGAAATCGTTACCGGGCAATATAACTCGCGTGTGGGAATTTCAAACGTTATATTTCCTGGATGGCATGGAAAGTGAAGCTAGAATAGATAAAGTAGTGAAAAATATTGAATTTCTAATATTAAAAGAAATCTAGTTCTAAAATATAATTTATATATATTAAACAAGTCATTGCTTGAACCTGCATTTCATGGCAAAACTACATGTATTTCACTTACATGTACTTCACTTTCACAATTTGAACTCGTGCTCTCTCAGAAACTTCTTTTTTTTATACCTAGTTTAGTACTGACATTTTCCAATTTAATAGCAATTTGAAAAAATTAAACAACAACACTAAATAAATTTTCTGATATAAATGCAAGACTTACTTGGTTTGGTTTCTCTAATTCCTGCAACCCTTGCCATAATTCTTGGTTCAAAATCAGTAACCTTGTCATTGCATGCTGCCTCTAGTTCCTCTGTACTGGATTCTAAAATAAGTGTCAAATATTTACTACTGCCAGTCAATAATCCAATATACAGTGAAAATTGGATAATCCGAACATTATTAGATTTAGTCAGGTTTCACTGTACATCGGTTAAACCTGACTAAACAGACTTGGGATAAACTTTGTGTTCAAAACAGAAAGGTGTTTAGTTTTACCGGTTATTTTAACAAAGATTTCTTCCATTTATGGTTAGGACTTTATTTTTTTTTTATTTCGATTTAAACAGGATTTCGGTTTATTCAAGGTTTAGTTAGACAGGTTTGACTGTTTAATCGAATATCTGATGAGACATTATGTGACATTATGTTGATTTAAAGTTCTTTGACTTTTCCTGCAATACAAATTAACTTTAGACATCTAATCTAGTGGACCATTTCATATTATTTTCAAATTGTTGTGAATCTTATTTAAACAGTAACCCTCTTCCATGTATTGTTTTTTATATAGTAGACTGGTATATGATATTTTTGAATTAGACACAAGACACATGTGATCGTATGTGACAACCATGGTATGTAAGGACATATGTTCCAGAGTAACTTCTATAAATAGCATGTTTAGATGTTAAACCGATACAACACTGTGTGATAAAGTTTGTCGGTGACTTGCTGCAGGTATTTGGTTATCTCCAAGCATGTACTCCTGTTCCACCAATAAAACTGACTGCCACAATATAACTGAAATATTGTTGAAAGTGGTGTTAAACACCATAAACCTGACCTACTGTTTAACTATAGATACATGTATGTCATGTGTGGGTAAGGAAACCAGCTAGAATCCCTTAACCAAAAAAAAAAACAATAAACTTGGTAGAAGAGCATTCCTGCCAGCTTGCTGTCATATGGTACAGTATTTCAGTGAAAATTTATATATTGAAAACATAAGATAGATAGCTATAGACAACAATTAGCATACTAAAATTAGACTACATATTTTCTACTTTGTTGCAACATTGGATGTATGTAATAGCAAAAAATGTCTGAATACAGTATGAATTATTTAATTCTTACTACATGTAAGAGGTATGAACAGTCTGAATACATTAAGGAGTCAACCACTGAACCAGAAGTATGTGATGATCACAATATGAATGTTGTGTTTCCCCAGCTAGCTATTTGCAATATATAAGAAGGTTATATATGAAAAAATAAAATTAGTATCATTTATTATCATACCTGCAGACTTTATGGCATGCTTTCTTTCCACATACTGAAAAAATACAAATACATGTATATAATATTATTCTTACAGCAATGTTTGTTTGAGTAACCTCGTCCCGATCGAGATTCGAACTCACAACATCAGTGGTGATAGGCACTGATTGCATTTACAGCTACATTTTATTTTTTATCTTTCATATTAGTTTGTTAAGATTTTGGAAATTTATTGAATGGGATGATTGAAAGAATAAAAAGGTGCAGTCTTTGCCTATATTGTTTCTACCTACATGTACTTGCCCGAAAGCCAAATTCAGAAAAATGTTCTATTAAGTATTTATTCAAACAAATTCTTTCATAATTTTCACTTGCCCAAATCCAGTTTTACTTGTCCCAGGATTGGGCAAATTGGTTAGCACTAAGACTGAAGGTGTAATTAGAATTTGAGTACAGTACAATGTATTAATATAAGGAAACAAACTTGTTTGGTCCAACAGGTTTTACAATTCTCATAATAAATTAACGTTATCGACTTTTCTGAAAAATAAAACCAGCCTACATGTACAACTCTAAGTTCAAAATATCAATAAGAACCCTTTCTAAAACAGATTAAAATATGTATCACTTCATTATAACAATTGCATCCAAAATTGACCAGTGTGTTATAATGTTACTTTACGGAATTAAATGTTCTCTTTCTAAAATCAATAATAGGGCTATCATGGTCGTGATCGTATGGTAGTTGGATTTACAACTATCTCAACCAACCAGTACCTATAACCACTAACTTTTTTTTTCTCTCCGGGTACTCCAGGTTCCTACACCAATAAAACTGACTGCCAAGATATAAATGAAATATTGTTGAAAGTGGCATTAAACACCATAACCCTAACCCTAAAATCAATATTTCATCTTTTTTTTCTTTTCATGCATATTCCTTTTTATTAAATCTACAAATCAGCATAAAAATGGAAATTAAATAAACACAATCAAAAACGTACAAATATAGAAAAGAAGCTTAAGACTAGAGATAAAATAGTATTTTTAGAGACAGAATAATTAGGCAAAATGTAGTAATCAGTTTACATCTTTATCAAGACTAGTTACTGTCATCACTGTGTCAACACAAGATTATCTAATCAAGAAGTGGTACTATTGTTTTAATGAATTAAAATATACATATATAGCTCTTCACTTAAATTGGCACCAGAGGGCAGAAACACAATCACTCAATCATAAAAAGAGAACTGCCTAGCACATGATCATGAATGTACAACACATTACCCCAAACTGTTCTAAAAAAATATTAGGTCTGACAGTCTTCTAGGAAATTTACCAAAGTGATGTAACACAAAAAAGAAAAAAAGATACTGGTACATATTTACATAATTTCCCCATTGAACTTATATCAAAAATACTAACCAAAGAAAGACAACTCTTGTAAAAATAAGACTAGAGGCTCACCCCACTGAGCCTGTGTCTCTCACCTGTCATTTATTGTTGTTGAGGTTACTTTATACAGAACCTTCCACAGGTGATTCCTACCAAATTTCAATTAATTTGGCCAAATGGTTTTAGAGAAGATTTCTTTAGTTTTATTTGGCCAATCACAAACAAGAACTGCCTATGGTGACCATATTTAGTTATATGATTGGCACAACAGATGGACATTGTGTACATTCCTAGAAAGTAACAATTCATTGCACCTCCTAGTTTCTTCAGATAAGATTTTTTATTTATTTCAGCCAATCAGAAAAGAAATAAGAATTTCTCATGGCGACTATGTTTTTTGTCCAATCAGGATGAAATGGAACAATATTATATGGGACTGTCCATAGATGCTTCCTGTAAAATTATGCTTTATTTGGTCAAGTGGTTTCGGAGAAGAAGATTTAAGAAATCGACCAACCAAAAATAAGAATTGCCTATGTCAGCTATGTTTGTTACCGGATTGAAACAAAATGAGCACTCTTTATAGTATGGAGGACATTCCATAGATGCTTCCTACCAAGCTTCAGTTCATTTGATTAAATAAGAGGTTTCAGAGGAAAAGATTCAAATGTGAAATATTAACAGACAACAGATGCCAAGTGATGGCAAAAGCTCACATGGCTTAAGCTTTGACCACGTGAATCATAAAGGGAGAAAATATATCTACATTTTGTAAATAAAGAATTCTTAAGACAAAATAAACTCACCAATTCCATCATTTTCTCAAGATTTTTTCCATCATCAGCACAGCATAACATCTTTCCATTTTCTTTCCTTTGTACAAAATATTCTTTAAAGTTAGCTGGGTCGTCGTCAGGATGGATGGATATTTCTTCACATGGTAAACAGAATGTTTTAGCTGGTTTGATGATCACCCTCTGTGATTGGTCTTTGACGAAGTAAGCAATGATTACAATCAGGATTATAAGGAGGAAAACATTTAATATTCCAAGTAGTATGGTCAAAGTTTTTCTTTGCATATATTTTATTCTTTTACCAGAATCATCTGGCTTTGATTCTTTATTTGTCTTGGAGGTATCTTTACTAGATATAAAACCAACTTCTTCTTCGTTTTCTGCCATGGTTGTATGGTTAAACTATAGCTATATATTCTGAAAACAAGATACATAATAATATAAAAATGGATAAAGATCTAAAAAAAATTCTGGCAATACAATTAAAGGTAAACGTGGTAAATGCGCTATTTGTCTGAAATATATTTCATCAGCTAATATTTTAACATTGCCCATTATTACATTATTCAGGGATGATTCCAGCTATTTTAAAATGAGTCCCCTACACAGAATTAGGTTGGTTTTTTTTTTTTTATACCAAATTGGGAAATTTTGTAATGGGCACAAACTCACAACTTTGACATAGATGGCATACACTATGTGAGTATAAAGTATAGCCAATTACCATACCACTATGGCCATGACATCCCCTCATAGTGTAATATTCACGCAGTTAGGGGAACAACTGCAACAAGTGATTGAAAAAGACAAATTGTTTATCTCCCTAATCTGCAAAATTTCTGAATTTGGCCTGGCCCCTTTACAAAAACAATATTAGGCAATTTTATTTATTGACTCATAAATAACTCATTAAGATCTGCATTTTGCCCCCAAAAAATGCATGTAAAAACATTAAAATTTTGGAAATTGGCAATATTTGTTTATCTCAGAAACCATAAGAAAAAGAACAGACATACGGCAACAACAACTATGACAGACCCATGGCCATGACATAATAAGGAGAAAAAATATTTATACTATAACTAATTGACGAGTTTCATTAAATCAAAAATATGTCACAAATGACCAAATAACGCTGTAACATTTGGTCATGAGTGATATATTTTTTTATAATGAAACTCCAATTAGTTATAGTATTTATCAAATAGGTGCTTGGAAGTACGGCTTATTGCACTGTAAATCTTAGTTTCTTAAAATGTTACTTGATCGAGATCGGTAGACCTCATGTAAAGGAAGATGTAAACCCCCTTTCAACAACTATGAGTCAAAAGTAAACATGCAAGCACCTGGGAAGCGACGAAAATCCTATTCATTCTTTAATTACGCATAATACATTCCCTTTATTGCATTTTTCTGATATATTTTAAAGTCTGTCAAACTATTCATTATATCAAAACATGATTTTAATTCCGTTCTTGGTTGATAAATGACGAGTATCGTCTAAGCGATTACATGGTTGCAAGGAATATGGTAATCAAAGGGAGATAATTTTCATCTTTCGGTTTACAATTTTGCTATAGTCTAGTGTAGTTTTTTAGGTATTTTTCAGTATCTTGAGCTGGATTTTTATGTATTGAGCACTGTTCGCCTACAATTTAAGTAGAACGAAGCATTTCTTCCCTAAAATATACGTTACAATGATTGTTAAAGCTGATGACTAAGAAAAATTATGTCCCGATTTTGACAGGTTAAATATTTTCACAATTATTTGCTCATTTGCAAAGATTTAAAAAATAATCAACTTGAAGCATAATAATTAGCGATAAATTTGTTATTTTAGGAAATAAAGTTAAAAAATAAAAAAGTAGGTTAATTAATGCAGCAAGCAATTTGTCTAATTTTACTAGAATTACATTTTCCTAAAGGGAGATAATTCAGTTTTCAATTTTTGATTTAATGGGAACTGCAAAAAAAAAGGTTTCAATCTTATTTTTCAGACTTCAAATGGTTAAAGTTAAAAGCTGAGGACTAATAGTGAATATTGATATGTATATTTTATCCAATTCAGTACAACTGTCTATGTGGGAGAGTTGTCGCGAAACTTGATTGACATTATTTCTATTGTTAAAATTTATCTCCGTTGATTGTTCTCTTTGTATCTCCGGTAATTATATTTGATATTTGTTATATTTGTCTCCGCTCATTGTTACATGAAACTCCTTTAATTGTTGATAATATTTTATTTCACTTGATTCCCGTGCGGCGGGACCTTTATTTTCTTATAAAAATTCAAATGTATAATAGTTTAAGAGTCACNAACATCTTTCCATTTTCTTTCCTTTGTACAAAATATTCTTTAAAGTTAGCTGGGTCGTCGTCAGGATGGATGGATATTTCTTCACATGGTAAACAGAATGTTTTAGCTGGTTTGATGATCACCCTCTGTGATTGGTCTTTGACGAAGTAAGCAATGATTACAATCAGGATTATAAGGAGGAAAACATTTAATATTCCAAGTAGTATGGTCAACGTTTTTCTTTGCATATATTTTATTCTTTTACCAGAATCATCTGATTGACCTTTCTTTGATTCTTCATTTGTCTTGGAGGTATCTTTATCAAGTAAAGAAGTACTAACAGCTTCATCGGTTTCTCCAACTGCCATGTTTGTATGGTTATCCTATATATTCTGAAAACAAGATACATAATAATATAAAAATGGATAAAGATAAAAAAAAAAATTCTGGCAATACAATTAAAGGTAAAGGTGCTAAATAGGCTATTTGTCTGAAATATATTTCATCAGCTAATATTTTAACATTGCCCATTATTACATTGTTCAGGGATGATTCCAGCTATTTTAAAATGAGTCCCCTACACAGAATTAAGTTGTTTTTTTTTTTTTACCAAATTGGGAAATTTTGTAATGGGTAATTCACAAACTCACAACTTTGACATTGATGGCGTACACTATGTGAGTATAACGTATAGCCAACTACCATACCACTATGGCCATTAATCCCCTCATAGTGTAATATTCACGCAGTTAGGGGAACAACTGCAACAAGTGATTGAAAAAGACAAATTGTTTATCTCCCTAATCTGCAAAATTTCTGAATTTGGCCCCTTTACAAAAACAATATAATAAGGTAATTTTATTTATTGACTCATAAATAACTCATTAAGATCTGCATTTTGCCCACAAAAATGCATGTAAAAACATTCAAATTTTGGAAATTGGCAATATTTGGTAGAGTTTATCTCAGAAACCATAAGAGAAAGAACAGACATACGGCAAAAACAACTATGACAGACCCATGGCCATGACATAATACGGAGAAAAAATATTTATACTATAACTAATTGATGAGTTTCATTAAATCAAAAATATGTCACGAGTCGAATGACCAAATAACGCAGTAACATTTGGTCATGAGTGACATATTTTTTTATAATGAAACTCCAATTAGTTATAGTATTTATCATATACATGTAGATGAAAAAATATTTCGATTCAAATTTAAAATAAAATGAGTTTAATTTCACTATATTAGGTGTGTTAAGCGTAGGGATATACTATATATAATGTGCATCGCTTCAAAATACATGGTGCCACCCACGACGAATCCAGGTAAACATAAAGTTGCGAAAGAGGGAAATTGTGAATAGTAAATTTAACAGGAAGTATAAGTAAAACAAGGCAATGGCACTATAACAACTGTCAACTAACAAGAAATTGGATGATAGTATATATGTTTCTAAGCGTGCAAAATATTTGACCCACTTACAGTAGTCTAGACATTCAAGATGTTACACACCGATTCTCGATTGACAGAACGATGAATGAATGGAATATTTCATTTGTGTGTGTGCGTTGATTTAACGACCCACCAAAAATCATCTGAATGTGACGATGGAAGCAATTGGTGTTTATTCGAATTTACAGTGTGGAAAACCATTTTTTAAAGTTACTCGCCAATCTGGATAGTAACTATTGAAATCTACTCGTCAAAATTAAATTTCACTAGCCAACTATGGTGAGAGATCCCTCATTTGAACTCTCCGTATCTTCCATTTAACACTAAGTATCCAATTTTCCTCATATAGCCTAGGAAACACCCCATTCCTATGTTCACATCATGCATCGACCATTTTCTCCCTATTTTCCATTTAGGGATAAATTAAACAGTTCCAGTTGTTTTTACCAGTTTTAACCTGCACTTTTCCGATTTTGGAACATGTACATATTCACATATATTCACTTGAAAATAGAACACTTCGTTTCCTGACCCGCACAAGTACGTAGGGATGACCACGGTAGGGGAGATAACCAAAATTTCTAGGTCTTACCATATTCCCAACAGGTTCTCAAACAGGTGCTTGGAAGTATGACTTATTGCACTGTAAATCTTAGTTTCTTAAAATGTTACTTGATCGAGATCGGTAGACCTCATGTAAAGGAAGATGTAAACCCCCTTTCAACAACTATGAGCCAAAAGTAAACATGCAAGCACCTGGGAAGCGATGAAAATCCTATTCATTCTTTAATTATGCATAATACATTCCCTTTATTGCATTTTTCTGATATATTTTAAAGTCTGTCAAACTATTCATTATATTATATCAAAACATGATTTTAATTCCATTCTTGGTTGATAAATGACGAGTATCGTCTAAGCGGTTACATGGTTGCAAGGAATATGGTAATCAAAGGGAGATAATTTTCATCTTCCGGTTTACAATTTTGCTATAGTCTAGTGTAGTTTTTGAGGTATTTTTCAGTATCTTGAGCTGGATTTTTGTGTATTGAGCACTGTTCGCCTACAATTTAAGTAGAACGAAACATTTCTTCCCTAAAATATATGTTACAATGATTGTTAAAGCTGATGACTAAGAAAAATTATGTCCTGATTTTGACAGGTTAAATATTTTCACAATTATTTGCTCATTTGCAAAGATTTAAAAAATAATCAACTTGAAGCATAATAATTAGCGCTAAATTTGTTATTTTAGGAAATAAAGTTAAAAAATAAAAAAGTAGGTTAATGCAGCAAGCAATTTGTCTAATTTTACTCTAGTAAAATGTAAATAAGTAAAACGAAGCATTTCTTCCCTAAAATATACGTTACAATGATTTAAAAAGTCTTAAATAGACTTCATTTTAAAAATTTAGTCTAAATATAAAGATATTTAGACTAAATATCTTTTTTTATATTTAATTCATTTTAAAAATAGAGTCTAAATTTCTAGAATTACATTTTCCTAAAGGGAGATAATTCAGTTTTCAATTTTTGATTTAATGGGAACTGCAAAAAAAAAGGTTTCAATCTTATTTTTCAGACTACAAATGGTTAAAGTTAAAAGCTGAGGACTAATAGTGAATATTGATATGCATATTTTACCGAATTCAGTACAACTGTCTATGTGGGAGAGTAGGAACATGTTTTTCAAACATTTGTGAAAATGAAGTCTTTTAATGTGTAAAAAAAAGATTTTTCAAAGGAGCATAACTTTTTTATTTTTAAAGATATCTTGAAAAGGAAAAGTGTTGTGTGCTTCTGGAAATGGCATACTCGCACCATTATCCCACCATATACAAATACCTATATCTTCCTCGTTTGTATTCAAGGGGATTGTGCGTTGTAGTGGATAATAGATCCTTTATTTTCTCAGCTTGACTATACAAAATGTATATATAGGGGCATATTATCCACTACAACGCACACCTGCCCAATCATCTTGAATACAAGCGAGGAAGATATATTTGTATATGGTGGGATAACGGTGCGAGTATGCCCTGGAAATAATGTCTGTGCCTTTGTATGGCTTATTTCATTATATTATAAACATTTTGAAAAGCCTGGTTGTTGCTACTTGAAGAAGAATAGAATAGAATAGAATAAGTTTATTAACCAAATCAGGGCCCCAGGAGGGCATTTACAATTAACAATTATGACTGATTCACAACAACAATACATCAAACCAAATATTCACAGTGAAGTATCAATAATTGTGGTGCAGGCACACTCGGGCAGGAAAAGATATATACATGTATAAAAAAATACATATGCTTATGCATACACATACATATATAAATAGAATATCAAGCCAATGAGGGAAGGGGTGGGGGAAGAGAACATACATGTATCAGGTGATCCATCACCAGTCCGCAAGAGACACCAAGAGTCGGTGCTAAAAGGAATACAATCCTTCTTGTGTCTAGTGCAGACTGGTCATGTTGGTACAGGAGAAAAGAAAAGGAAAAAAAAAGAAAAAATTACAGAATGACCATCATGAACGTGAAGAACTTCAGAAGAATCATAATTTTTATTGGTCTAAAATCCACATACAGTACAAAGGATTGATACCAAAACAACACATTAAATACAAAACAAAACAAAGAAACTATTAACTACAATCAAACTACATATACATGTTAGAAACACATGACTCCCTAATGACATTTAGTATAAGGAGGTGGTACATTTTAAATATAATTTAAATATCAATCAAAGTATAACATATTTGGACCCTTGGTGCTTCAAGTAGTCATACTAATTCTTTATTTTAAGATGCATTTTATCTCCTCCTCAATTGTTACAGGGATCAATACACACCTAGGACTTGGCTCTAAACTAGTGGTGAAAACATTATTGCTGTTTTTTGTTTATGTTGTAAAACAATTATATTTTAATATGCTCATATTGTGTATGCCCCCTGTGGGCCCTTGATTGGTGAACCAATAAACTTATAACTTATGACTTATAATATGCGAGCGTCAGCGAGCTCTTTGTGTACTTAGAAATTGTTTGACACACATGGCCTCACATACTAACGGATAACAAAAAATTCTGCACATTTGTAAACACGTTCACTGTAACACACTAACACACTCAACTAATGAAGATCTTCGTAACATAAAGCGCAAAGGTGATCCTAAGTCTCGTACCCTCTCTCGTACGTCCGATATTACTGAAACCCGGAACCCGTGTGTAATAAAAGTTATTTTGGTAGCTTATTTCACTTATATTGATATTTTCTAATTGATTAAATCTCTTCTGACATACTGACAAGAATTTTTGTTTCTACGCGGAAGTTAACTTTTGAGATTTCATTAGGAACGACAACTCGATTGAATGAGACTAAAAAAAGTCATCCCAGCCCCGATATATCTCGACACTTTTTGATGGACTGGATGAGTGTGAAATTGCCAGATAATTTTCAGATTCGCGAGCATTCAAGGCCGTGCCTGTTTCATATTAATTAGTCATTTAGTGATCTATATTTTCATGAAACCATCACATTGTGCAATGAATTGCCAACATTTTTAAATAATACCCAGAATATCTTTTACAGAAATCTTAAAATGAAAGCACCAAAGGTGATGTTAAACGATCGAACATGCTTGCATGTAGATTTTTTGTATGCTATGCACAATCGCAAAATATCAGTATATTTCTAGAAAAAGAACTTTGAAATAGTAAATTGAGAGCAAACTCCAGAGACATCAATATGTTATTCACATATACGGGGAACTACTAATATAATTATTGAATAGTGCCAAAAATGGAAAGAACAGTTGGTGTAGGAGCTACTACTATAACATGCAACAACCTATTATTTTATTTCCCATCAACTGTTTACCAGACACTACATCTGTTTTGAAGGGGCAAGCAAATCAATGTGACAGTCAAAGTGAAATATAGTGCATTTGTGGGTTTAATTTTATACCTTGGAAAAGGGAAATATTTTTCTATATGGGGTCTTTTTCGCGGAAGGGGAATGTGACTCTTGAAAAAATTTACAACACTTATTAATAGATCTGACGATGAACTTTTATCCAATGATATACATTGTATATATATATAGCCTTCCGAAGACAACATCCGTGTCCTTTCCATTTTTATCTTTTTGTTTTGAAGCCAACATCAACATTCAGTTCCCGGAATTCCCTCATCCATTTACGGACACCTACTGGAGTATTATACAGGTTTTTTTTCCATTATTTGTGTCCAAGTTTGTTTGCCGGTTGCCCTACATCGATACTTTCATTTCATGCTTATTTTTAGGTGGAACATACTTTAAAAGAATGTATTGTTGACATAAATACGTCAGCAGTGAGTCAAGGTTAACAGGTCAAAACCTCTT
>MJUT01059828.1:910574-923817 GCA_002080005.1 Gigantidas platifrons | reverse complement strand
AAAGATCATGTTGTAAAATAATATTGAATAACTAGTATTCAGCATTATCTTTCATTATTAACCAATCAATCTGTTTAAACCTTAAATACAACTCAGACCTTCAATCTATCTTTAAAGAAGGGGTACCCAAATGGGGAAACCACAAAACTGTATCATTTTATGGAATTAAATGTTACTGTATTTATTGTTTTTGTTTTCGATGACACTCTGTAATGAATAGTTCGTGTATTTAGAATAACCCGGGGAGTAAGTTAGTTATACACTTCGGTATACGGTGTTTCTGGATTAGAAACCACTCGGGCCTCCGGCCCTCATGGTTTCTAATCCAGAAACACCTATACCTCAGTGTATAACTATTACGTATTTATTTAAAAGGGTATCACAACCACGTGTGGTTCCATCAATCAAATATGGATAAGTTAACTTTTTGCATTTTTAGTATTATCCTTTAAAAAAAAAAAAAAAAATTATCTATTCAAATACTACAATTAAAAGCCCGTATAAATAATCACTAAATTATATAATACATTTTACTTTAAAAATGGTAAGCAATTACGTTTCAAGTTTATAGTTTTGTATTACGTATTGAACTGATTTTGTCCAAGAACAAAACGTTAATGGGAAAACCTGCTACAATATATACACTGATAATGAAGTCTCCAGTGTGCTGAAGTTCTTTATCTAACATATTTGTCGAGTTTGGAGGGAACATTCTTTTTCAATTGATCGGCTTCCCAATTAACACTGTCATTCTCCATGCGTGCGCCAAAGGCATGCATTTATGCGAAAAATGATAAATTTACACGAAAAAGGCGAAATCATTGGACATGTCTGCTGAATTTTTCATTGGGTGTCTATATAGTGCACTCCATGTACAATCAGTGTTTACATGTAGGCATCGCAGGGTACCAAGAGACTTTATATACAACTAGTTGGTGTATACAGCAAAGTAAATCTTTATATTTGGAGTAGTTACTGCAATGATTAGAGTATTATAATACATATATCAAGCATTCAAAATTAGGACTGGGTCTTCCTATTTATATTTATTTATTCAATTTTTTGTGTTTGACTGACGCCATTTTCAGCAATATTTCAGCTATATCATGGCAACCAGTTTTAGTGGTGGAAGAAGCCGGAGTACCCGGAGAGAACCACCGATCATGAACAAGCAACTGGTAAACTTTATCACTTGCGGCTGCGAGTCGAGTGCACCTTTTTGTAATTTGCAAAGCCGGGAGCGAACCCACGGCGTATTGGTGATATGCTAAGCTTGTAGGAGTTGTTAGATAATCCAACTACCTAACTCGTGGAGCCACCCGGGCCCTTATATATATGTCAACTACCTAACTCATTGAGCCATCCGGGCCCTTATATATATGTGTACTATCGATTTTGAGTCTGCTTCTACTATTTTTATATTAATAATAATAATACATTTAGATTTTTGAGCTGTTCTGAGGTGTTGTATTTTTTGTTGCTCCATTTTATCAATACGTGTGTAGTGATTGTCGTTGTTCACTCATGTCTTGGTTCAATACATTATCTAAGGTTAGACTGGGTTGGTTTCCTGTTCCTTTCGGACCGTTAGGTCATCTTCATATGAGCACACAAACATGTCTCCGTGAAGAGAATCTAATTACTAGTAGTACACACTGTGAAGCCGACTAACCAATAAGAAAGCATACATTTTGTTTTAATTAGCATTATCAGATTTAGAGTGTTATTTTGCTAGAATCATGCAGTGTGGTTCATCACAAAATATGATATCTTTACCTGAAACGAGTTATTTGTATTTATGTTTTACTGCGGAAACAAGGTCGGAATAAATATTTTAACTTCTCTTGAAACTGAGTGAGGAATTGTTGTTTAAAGAATGGAACAGTAAAATATTGTTACATGTATATACTAGTATTCTAACAGATCCGTTTCATTTGTCAGAATCCACATCTAATTAACAACACTCCTTATATATCCTATAATAGCTTGTTTCGCAGTATTGTTGAATCCTTGTTTTGACATCTCATAAAGTTATGAGAGCTCGATGCTCGACTTGAACTTTCCGACAGACTTTGCATGTATCAATATCAAAACAACACAATGGGCAAAAGAATCAGGACAAAGGGACAAACAACGATCTACAAAACATTACACAGAAAACTAAAGATTGGGCAACACGAACCCCACAGAAAACCGCGAGTGAACTTTGATGCTTTGAAGGGTAAGCAGTCCCTGTTCAGTTCAGTTATTCTTAGTCTTGTTACAAACTCGGTGATAAGCCATGAACCAGAAAGGATCGGACATGGCTGTCTTTGCGACAAACGGGACATATCCGTGGTCATTTTTGACATAGATACTCCGACCTATGATGCCTTCAACTTAACCACTAGGGCCGCCCACCTTTTATAGTTTTTGTAGATACAGGTAGGAGAAAATGTTGGCTTTGTGAGACAGTGTATGTATGTGATAATCAGAAAACAATAGAACATCTTATAATGTGTTTACTATTTAAATGATTTGATTGATTTGATTTGATTTTTGGTGTTTAACACCACTTTCAGCAATATTTTTCAGCTATATCATGGCAACCAGCCTTAGTGGTGGAAGAAGCTGGAGTACCCAGAGAGAACCACCGACCATGGGCAAGTAACTGGTAAACTTTATCACTTGCGGCTGCAAGTCGAGTGCACCCTTTTTTGTAATTTACGATATTTAAATAAGAAATAATTATAGTTTATTAAAATAAATAAATCATCAGCTGTTTGTATCATTTATCTTAATAGTATCTTTTTTTTATTTATTTTTACAAATAATTATTTTATAAAACACAATGCAATCAATTAGTTTTAAACCAAATGTTTATTATTATATCATTTGTAATTTTAAAACTATTTTTCTCAAGACATTTGTTAATAAAATGAAACCACGAATTAGCACATTGTCACCTAAAACAGCAGCAATTCCAAGATAAATTGTATTTAAGAATGTTATCTTACTATTACATTTTTATTGTACCTTATAATAACCAGCAGATCACAGCAATCAAGTCTGACACTCGTAAGAAATTGCTAGGTAATGAAATATTCAGATGTTTGCCATATATATATTTCTACATATTAGGGACCAATATATGGTCGTCATCTATGGCAATTTAAATACAGATTAATACATGGGCATTTCCATATTGGCCCCAGACGCAGTCGAGGGCCAATATATTAAACTATTTATTACATACCTCCAACATATAGAAAAGAGATACCCATATTGGCCGGCCTCGATATGGAAATGATCTTGTAGTAATCCAATAACCGGTTATTTCCCTGGGATGTGAAAATATGGACAGTTTACTTCCGGTCATATTGGTCATACAAAAATGCCTTTATTTTAAGTAAGCATGTAATAAAACTAACTATACAATCAGTGCCTATCACCATTAACGTTGCGAGTTCGAATCCCACTCAGGCTATACAACATGATGTGATAAAGTTTGTCAGCGACTTACGACAGGTCCATGGTTGTCTCCGGTTTCCTCCACCAATAAAACTGACGGCCACGATATATAACTGAAATATTGTTAAAAGTGGCTTTAAACACCATAATCCTAATCCTACTAAATCTTATTTTATTCAAGAAGATAGTGGATGTGTAAGAGTTCACTCTGCTATATTAAGTACTACCCACTCCCTATTCTGAGTAGAGGATGGAATGAGCAGACATGAGTACAGATGGTACATTGTCAAAGCATTTGGACATGAGAGAATTAAAATTCACCCTGAGCTGGGAATGGACTGAGCAGATATGAGTACAGATGGTACATTGTCAAAGCATTTGGACATGAGAGAATTAAAATTCACCCTGAGCTGGGAATGGACTGAGCAGACACGAGTACAGATGGTACATTGTCAAAGCATTTGGACACAAGAGAATTAAAATTGACTCTGAGCTGGGAATGGACTGAGCAGATATGAGTACAGATGGTACATTGTCAAAGCATTTGGACATGAGAGAATTAAAATTGACTCCGAGCTGGGAATGGACTGAACAGACATGAGTACAGATGATACATTGTCAAAGCATTTGGACATGAGAGAATTAAAGTTCACTCTGAGCTGGGAATGGACTGAGCAGACATGAGTACAGATGGTACATTGTCAAAGCATTTGGACAGGAGAGCATTACAATTCACCCTGAGCTTGGAATGGACTGAGCAGACATAAGTACAGATGGTACATTGTCAAAGCATTTGGACACGAGAGAATTAAAATTGACTCTGAGCTGGGAATGGACTGAGCAGACATGAGTACAGATGGTACATTGTCAAAGCATTTGGACATGAGAGAATTAAAATTGACTCTGAGCTGGGAATGGACTGAGCAGACATGAGTACAGATGGTACATTGTCAAAGCATTTGGACATGAGAGAATTAAAATTCACCCTGAGCTGGGAATGGACTGAGCAGACATGAGTACAGATGGTACATTGTCAAAGCATTTGGACATGAGAGAATTAAAATTGACTCTGAGCTGGGAAAGGACTGAGCAGACATGAGT
Source organism: Gigantidas platifrons (assembly GCA_002080005.1). NCBI lineage: Eukaryota > Metazoa > Mollusca > Bivalvia > Mytilida > Modiolidae > Gigantidas > Gigantidas platifrons. The sequence goes on along the minus strand of MJUT01059828.1, from coordinate 919,266 downwards.
ACAGATGATACATTGTCAAAGCATTTGGACACGAGAGAATTAAAATTCACCCTGAGTTGGGAATGGACTGAGCAGACATGAGTATAGATGATACATTGTCAAAGCATTTGGACATGAGAGAATTAATATTCACCCTGAGCTGGGAATGGACTGAGAAAACATGAGTACAGATGATACATTGTCAAATCATTTGGATATGAGAGAATTAAAGGTCACTCTGAGCTGGGAATGGACTGAGCAGACATGAGTACAGATGATACATTGTCAAAGCATTTGGACATGAGAGTATAAAAGTTCACTCTGAGCTGGGAATGGACTGAGCAGACACGAGTACAGATGGTACATTGTCAAAGCATTTGAACATGAGAGAATTAAAACTGACTCTGAGCTGGGAATGGACTGAGCAGACACGAGTACAGATGATACACTGTCAAAGCATTTGGACATGAGAGAATTAAAGTTCACTCTGAGCTGGGAATGGACTGAGCAGACATGAGTACAAATGATACATTGTCAAAGCATTTGGATGTGAGAGAATTAAAGTTCACCCTGAGCTGGGAATGGACTGAGAAAACATGAGTACAGATGATACATTGTCAAAGCATTTGGACATGACTCTGAGCTGGGAATGAACTGAGAAAACAAGTTTTGAATTCACTTTCCAATAGGTTTTTGAAATTAAAACATAATATGATTAAAGTAAATATGTATTTATTCACAATACTAGTAACCATACAAATAATATTCTGGCAACAATTAAATGAAGTATACAAACACAATATAACTATAGTTTTATAATTCCTGTTAGAACACAAATAATTACAGTTTTAATCACTTTTAAGAAGTACACTGATTTTTTATTACAAATATGTCTTTTTCAATGAATGAAATTAAAAAAAAAAATGACCCAACATTTTATTGCACACAAATATTTATTCCAGCATAATTGTTTCAACAAAACAATATACATTGGAACAAATACAGCCACAACTGTTAAGCAGTCCCCTGTATTAAAAGTACACCTTATTCTTGTCCTGTCATAGAAAATTTCATATGAATTGAACCTGTTTTGAGAAGTCACCTGTTATATAAGGCCACTTTTTCTTTGTCTCAAAGTTGACCTCTTAATACAGTTTTGACAGTACAGTCAATATTGAAGATAAAGGAGTTTTCTCAATTGTCCATAACATTTTTATTCAGACAATATGAATTTTACATTCTAGACACAATTAGAAAAGCTTCAAATTGCCTCAAATCCAATTATTTTCTTCTGTAACATGAGATATGTATAACATAAATGCATAACACAGATGAAATACACTGGCAGTTAAGAAACCTTCATATATATTAAAATGTCAAAATTAAATTTCTTTCAAACATAAATATTTTGAGTTACAACTAACAACACTTATAATAAAAAAACATGCATGTATATTTTCTTTAATATATACTCTACCCAACTACAAAAACACAATTTTACACATGCAGCCAACTAAATGTAGAAAATAATGTTAACTTAAACATTTTTTTAAATAAGACTATGGATGTGTCTATATTTCACAGTGAGATCTAAGCTATTCACAACTACTAGAAGACAATTCAGATATAGTCAGAACTTTAAAATCAATATTAGTGCTGTATATGATTCCAAATGGTGGTGTGGTTTTCTGAGATTAGATTATGACAAAGTTACCACCAAACAGTTTTGACAAAGAATAATTTTACATATAATTTTAGTTATCTCATAGATGCCTGCGTGAAAGAAAAAACAGCATTTCACCCACTGAAACAATAACTTTTATTTCTCTGCGAGACCTCAAAGTACCAACATTGACACTATTGAAAATCTCATTGAATGTCCGACAATTAAAAATAAGTTCCATTTTGCAACATTTTAATAGGGCAAACAAAAGTGTAAAATCTCTGTAATAAATAAATATAAAAACTCTTGCATTATGAATACAAAAAATAAATCACTGGCAACCGAACAATGACGATAATTAAGTGTGCTAATGCACATTTCTGCATTACTGCGTTGTTCAGTTACTCATAATTTGGTTTTTCGGAAGACAAAAGTAGTTATACTATAATTATTTATAATGTACCATAATTATACTTTGCCATTTGTTCTTTCTTTGAGCCACTAAATTGAAATAATAGAATAAAATAAACAAATAAACAAGATGTTGCATGCCATGTCGTGCTAAGAATACCCCCACTCGTTCATTTGTAAGTCGCATGGTAAACAGGAAGTAGATGTGCGGTAAACCTGGAAAGGGGAGACACGGTACAAGTCACCATGCCAAAGCCATATAACAAATATAAAATCATTTTTTCCAGTAGAAGCTGAGATAACTGTTACGAAAGTTTTCATTATGGCAAACATGAAAAATTCTAAGTCGCACTGTAAACAGGAAGTAGATGTGCAGTAAACCTGGAAAGGCGAGACACGATACAAGTCACCATGCCAAAGCCATATATCAAATATAAAATCATTTCTTCCAGTAGAAGCTGAGATATCTGTTACGAAAGTGTGAACGGACGGACAGACGGACAAGGCGATTGCAATATAGCTCCCTCTCTACGAGTGGGGGTATAATAAATATTACACACATAAATAAAATAATATATAATGCAAAATAAACTTGTAGAAAAAGACGAAGGACTATAGACTAACAACTAAACGACAGATTCATTTATATCTGAAAATGGTTCTTCCATTTTTTTTAAACATCCATTAACATACAATAGGCAAATAAAAAAAACAACTTTCATGCATATGCAGTATAATTATTTGAATAACTTTCACATCAGCTGACTTGTTAATGGTCAAAATAAAAAAAATAATACTTTTCAAATTGGATATCACCGACCTCACTTACTGGATACATTTTCATTCCTACATCAATATCAATATCACTTTTTAAATTTAAAGACTAGATTTTGCACATAAAATATTTAAAGAACATTTTTATGTTTAGTAATGGGAAGTCATTTATGTTTTGTTGTTGTTGGTGTGTTATTGTAATGTAGATGTACTGAAAGTCTTACATTTAAAGAACATATTCCCCGACATGAACCGTATGTTGACTGTCAAAATCAAATGGTTTTGGAGACAATGACAACAATGACAGAGTCTACATGATGATAATACCTCACTTTAGACAGGCTCTCTGACTAGATAATATATATCACAAATAAAAGACAGGTAGGGTCCAGCACCATCTTTCTTTTTGAAATGGAGTGTTAGGGTTATGTTGTTTAATGCCACTTTCAACAATATTTCAGTTATATCATGGTGATTTTGAAATGGAGGTTGTACTAGATTTAAAAATTATGACATCATTGATATATAAATATAATATGGGGAAGTCATTTTTTTCTCCCTGCATGCACTTGTATAATGTGCACAAGATTGGAAGCAGACGAAAATAATGATTGTAAAGAAAAATCTAAAAAATATTGCAATTCGTAATTTTGCATTAATTTATGCAATATTGCATACCAATGATTGTCGTTAATAATCACTTTATGTAAAGTAGAAATGAGTTATTATCAGTCTTCTTCTCAAGTAACGATAAAATCTAGTGTTAGTGGTAAAGGAGAATGGGTTGATGCCAAAAATAATTCAGTTTCTTAAAACCTGATGACAAAATCTCAACAACAAAAATATCTGTGTTCAGTTCAATGCATTGGTTATTTCTTAATTTCAATTAAAAATATCAATATTAAAGCATACTGAAAACATTTTTTTTAACAACTACCAACATTGCAAAAGAATAAAAAAATGTCAGCTTGTTTCATTTGACATCAATATGTATTTGTCAACCAAAAATATGAAAAGATTAAAAACAATAATAAGAAAACATAAAAACAAAATATATAATTAAGATATGAAAATTCTCAAAATGCTTGATGTTTTGCAAAAATTCCTATTTTCCATTCCAAAATGAAAGGTTAAGTCACATTACACTATTGTATCATACACGGATGAAAAAATATCAGGCAATGATATATCTCCTGATCCATTCGAAATGATAAATTTCTGTAGAAGATATAACATACATGTACAGGCCAGAAGGGAGGACTTTAAAAAGTTTCAGCCAATCAAGAATTACCAATGGTTGCCATGATCTTTACCAGATCACAATAAAATGAGGAATCTTTGTAGATGACCTCACATACATTATTTGTACTAACAAATTATTGGATTGTAGTTTCAGAAGAATTTATATCTGAAATTCAGCCAAAAAGAAACAAGACCAATATTTTGTGCTCTTACAAGATGAATGAAGAATTTTTGTAGAGGACTTCAGTCAAGCAGAAACAAGATTCAGTGTGTGAAACTAAATTTTGTGGTATCATAGACCAATCTCTATTTTACATAGACCTCCCTGTACATTATATATAAAATTTTGAAATTTGACATAGACCAGCTTGATTTTACATAGACATTGTCTATAGGTCTACTGCTAATTTCGCACACTGAAGATTTACCTACGGCACCAATATTTTGTGGTTGTACATGATGAATGATGTATATTTGTAGAGGACCTCGTCAAGCAGAAACAATACTTGCCCATGACACCATATTTTGTTCTTGGTACAAGACGAATTAGGTATTGTTGTACAGGACCTCAGTCAAGCAGAAACAATTCTTACCCATGACACCATATTTTGTGCTAGTACAAGTATAAATGAGGTGTTTTTGTAAAGGACCTCAGTCAAGTAGAATCAAGACTTACATATGGTAACAATATTTTGTGCTGGTACAAGTAGGAGTGAGGTATTTTTGTAGAGGACCTCAGTCAAGCAGAAACAAGACTTACATATGGTAACAATATTTTGTGTTGGTACAAGATGAATGAGGTATTTTTGTAGAGGACCTCAGTCAAGCAGAAACAAGACTTTCATATGGTAACAATATTTTGTATTGGTACAAGATGAATGAGGTATTTTCGTAGAGGACCTCAGTCAAGCAGAAACAAGACTTACATATGATAACAATATTTTGTGTTGGTACAAGATGAATGAGGTATTTTTGTAAAGGACCTCAGTCAAGCAGAAACAAGACTTACCAATGGTATCAATATTTTGTGTTGGTACAAGGTGAATGAGGTATTTTTGTAGAGGACCCCAGAAACATAATACATGCAAAGTTTGGTTACATTTGACCAAGTTGTCTTAGAGGATATGGTCAAAATGTGAAAAAGTTTACAGACAGACTGACTGAAGGACAGACGCAAAGTGATGGCAAAATATAATTGGAAACGGCAAATATAATAGTGAAAGTGAAACACACAAGGAATGTTATGAGAATTTTTTTATGTTATTTGGATAGCTGCAGTTGCTTTCTTAAAAACATTTGAATATTCAAGATATTTTGTATGACACACAAAAAGAAATGGATTAAATTTCATTGCATAAGGCACATTTAGTACTTATTTACAAAATCATTATGACTTCATGTTAAGCATTTTATTGCACTAACGAAAAGGGAAAGTGTGAGAAAAATTCTTTCGTGTAATTACTGATCAGGACTACCCTTGTCGACACATCAATCAGTGACCTCGAAAATCACGCGAAAGTATGACAGCATTGAGGACAAAAAAGAAAAAAACATGCAAGAATAAAACGAGTTAAAACTGACAGTTATTTAACCTATGGCCAATCACGTAAAACATGAAATTGTAAGTAGAACCCCCACGATACAAATAAACTCCTTTGTTTTATGAAAATGTAACATGGGATGGGAATATTATAATTTTTTATAATTTTAACAGTTCAGCAATAGTTCAAAATATACATTTATTTGACTGTACACTCTTTAAGATATAATTCAGATTGTATCTTTGATTGTCACTTTCCTACCATTTACTGTACATTAATAGGTCAAAAATCTTTCTGCACTAACATTTTTCACTAGATATTTCATATAAAACCATGTTTATTGATAAATTATTGCCATTAGTGATTTCTTACTGAATTTTCATGAAATTTCCAGCATTAAAAGAAGAAATAGAGTTTCTTCCCTTTATAATTCCCATTTAATTAAATTTCTACTTTTCCTTAAAATATTATTTAAATACAAATTATTTTCCCCATTAAATCTTACTATATAATCAAAGGAAATTGTGATGTTGAGAATTTACATTTGTGTTTAAATCACAAATGCACATAAATAAAAGAGCTATACAATCATATGAAACTATTCAAATAAATTCTTATTAATTCTGCTATTAATGGTGACAATTTCAAGAAAATCAGATACAAAATGAGAAGAATTTTTTGAAAACAAGTGGTGTTATATGAAATCCATTACGAAATATCGTTGTGAGGAAAGACTTTTGATTCGTGAATGCAAAGTCTATGATCAATCATAAAAATGGGGGAAAATATATGTTTCATTTAAATTGATTGAATTTCATCAGCAATGCACACTGCAACACATGATCACTAAGTACAATGTATGATGTAAATATATGCTAGAGAAAACTGAAAGGGACAATAAACAATGGACAATCTAGAAACACAGACAACATTGGCCACACGATACAAAACAAAGAAAAACAAAACAATGGACTATCTAGAAACACAGACAACATTGGCCACAAGACACAAAACAAAGAAAAACAGAACAACGGTCAATCTAGAAACACAGACAACATTGGCCACAAGACACAAAACAAAGCTAACAGAACAATGGTCAATCTAGAAACACAGACAACATTGGCCACAAGACACAAAACAAAGCTAACAGAAAACTAACAAGATGTTTGCTTCACTTTGTTTGGTCAATCTACGGCACTAAAATATGAATTACTTGTGACATAAAAGTAGTGCATATGCCAATAATGAATATGCAAGATTCCACAAAATCATGAAATGGGTCTATAGTGAAATGGAATCTCATAATTTGCAAGTTGAGATATTAAATTTCATATGAACGGTTCTATTTCTCATGATATTATTATCATGTTCTAAAACTTAATTAAATTGATACTAACAACAAAATTGACATAACAAGTTTTGGTAAAAATAAGAAATAATCTTGATACTGATGATATTTACATCTTCAAAAATAGTTTTGTTTGAAAAATGGCAATAAAATGTGCATTGTGTGTAAACTGTATTTCTGAACCACATGTCTATGTGTATACTCCCTTCCTATGATATCACGGGTTCTATGGTATCACAGTATTTATTTTCTCTGTTCCTATGCACTGCAGCGCCACCTGCTACGGCCATTCTATTTATATATTCATAAACACAACAGTCACATTTATCGGAACGTCTGGTCATTCTGTCCAAATGTCTAGAATTTTGGTAAGTACANGCCGGTTTTTCTATTTATATATTCATAAACACAACAGTCACATTTATCGGAACGTCTGGTCATTCTGTCCAAATGTCTTGAATTTTTGTAAGTACACGTATTTTCATCTTTTCCTTAGAAATAGCGGACATTTTTATTTTACCCTGATATCATGCTTTGTAAAATGTCCAATAATTAAACCATAGTTGTCATAATTCGTCTGCTATTTTTTAGAAATGTCCTCCGTTTGTTTACGTTTCATTTCAACCCGATTTGGGATTTTTGGTGCTATTTTTAGTTACTTTCTAGACAAAGTTGATGGAAAAATTAAGCTATGAAAACATATTAACCAACATATAAAACGTTACATCAAATTGACTCAACTTCGTTACATTTGTTATTTCAAAGAAACTTTACGCATTATTTATTAAATGTGATAAATTATCAAGATTTTCTTTATGGTACAAGTTTGCCAGATATTCACCTTGATTTAGTATAAACGATGCCTTGATTTGTCAAACATTGTGTCCCATAACATTAATTTTGCAATTACCGCGATATCATAGGAAACCATTTCTGGAAGGTACATCGGAGTTGTCATAGGGAAAAGTGGCGACGTATTTTTAAACAAATTCAAAGAATAAAATGAATTGTAGGGGAAAATAGGTTTCTATACCGGGGAATAAAATATAACATTTTTGGATTAATTCCGAAAACTAGTTACGTTACACAGACGTTAAACATTAAGTACCGCGGTACCATAGAACCCCGGGCTAATTTTCTGAAAAATGAAGATCGTTGGTTTTTTGTCTTGTTTGCCTTAAAGTAACCACGGCGACATCTATCTCTACCCATCGTTATAATTTTTTTTTATACCAGATATTATCAGTAAATACTATTTATTAGAGACACTAAAAATTGTAAAACAATCATTAGGTCCTATCAGCACAGCGTCCCTTTTGTAAACATTGTACATCTGTCTCAGCTAAACGCTTGAAATTGAAGCGAACTTTTAAAACATTTCACTGATCCCAGTAATAAAATAGAGTTACCTCCCTGTAGTGTTAGGTACCACCTTAATATAAATTTAATGGAATTGAAATGGATAAAATTGCACATGAAAATAGAGAAATTATCTGCTGAAAACAAGTGACAGCAAACACAATTTAATGAAAAAATGGGGGGAAATGGAAAAAGCACACTAAAAAATATTGTAAAATACAATCTCTTAGGCCTATTGGTGTTCCACGTGACTATTAATATGGTTGACCGACCTTAGGTAACGTCACTTTGGCGCCATAACAATATGCAAGCAAAAAAGGTCAGTGCAGGGGCGGATCCAAGGGGGGGCACACCCGGCACCCCACCCCCCCCCCC
>MJUT01059828.1:877220-896137 GCA_002080005.1 Gigantidas platifrons | reverse complement strand
GGGGTATTAAAATTTGTGTGGTATTGAAATCAAAATAGTGGCAATGTTATATTTTATCAGTTGGTTGTTAATTTGCAGAGTATGTTCCCATCCTAGGAGGTTTTCAATCTCCATTACTAACCAATAAGGCAACGTAACTGATTATAAGATTAAGCTCATTATATTCTTGTTTATTCATAATTTAAAAAAAAAAACTGTTCCGCAAAAGTGACCAATGGCCTCAAAATCCTGGCTAAATTCCTGCATGCAGTATACATTACAATAATATATTTATGGACATAGTGTCAATTGAATTGTCACCCCACTTGGACACATATTGATTCAGAGCCAACCAGTCTTTGCTCGTACTTAGCAGAGAAGCAAAAAATACCAATTTTATAGTCTTTGGTCTGATTCGACCGGAGCACGAACCCATGAGCACTCTCACTCTAACCTTTACGCCACTGTCTAATAGTAGATATTGCTGTTTGTGATTGTAAGTTTAATGCAATCAATAAATTTATTATTTAAAAAAATAGATTATTTTATTGTCGGTCCTGTAAAATCTAGTTCAGTCCTGTAATTCCTCATAGTTCACATTCAAATTCCTAATTTCCTTGACTGCACCTATAATAAGAATTCAATAACACAATGTAACTTTTAAATAACTATGAATTAATTTATTGTTGAAGACCAAATGAAAATTTAACCCTTCTTATTGACACTAAAATTTGTGATTTTGAAACTTTAGTCAATATTTCCCAGTTTGCATTAAACACCAATGAACCAATAAATCAATATATTTCACAATCTAACTTTTTGCATACTTTGTAGGACTCGTGACATTCACAAATTTTGCATCGAACATATTTTCACTACTTAGTTGTATACAATACCAGGGGTGGATCCAGAATTTCAAGTTGGGGGGGATGCACTTAAAATAATCGCGGTGAGGTGTGAATTTTTTTTTAATTATTTCGTGTGAAAAATCACGATTTTACACCAAAAAAATCATATTTTTTCCAATTTTAGAGGGAGCGCGCACCCTGGATCCGCCCCTGAATATAATGCACTGACCTAAAATTATAAACACAAACCATCAACATGGATACCACAACAGTAAGATATGAACACTGAAAAAATACAGAAAAAAATATTCCATTTAGCAATAAAATATAGTTAATACATGTAAATATCAACTGTTCAGTTTGTAAATTTTCATTAAGCTTTTGATAAAAATGCATATTGTACTATCCACCTATATATGTTGTCATTCATTCTAATGATTCTGTGTAGTCTTTTTCAGTAGAAGTACTAGTGAATCTGTGCTAAATTTGTATTGTTTATATCTGTTGTTGGAGATCCAATTATCAGAGTGGGGGAGGGGGAGGATCTCCAGTAGAAGTACTAGTGAATCTGTGCTAAATTTGTATTGTTTATATCTGTTGTTGGAGATCCAATTATCAGAGTGGGAGGATCTCATTACTGGTAACTAGTTTAATATATACCACATGTTTGTGTCTGTTTTAAGTCAACACCTGAATTTCCAATGCCATGTCATGGTTTGTTTTGTGCTTAATAGTTTGAGATGAGGGGTACTTTTTTGTTTTGTTGATATTGGTGGAATTGTTGACCATGACTATAACTTCTTTCCATTGTGTTTTTTTTTTTTTTATAAACACAAAATAATTTCCATCAAATATTTAAGGTTTACAATTCTAACACACTTTAATAACATATGTATGAAAATTAATTTTGTCCCATTTTATCTGGTTTTAAAAAAACAAAATGAGGAACAATAATTAAAGATCTTTATTTGTCACTTCTATTAGTGACAGATTGTATTTTCAGATGGTGTTATTGTGTTTAACACAGTCAGCACTTTCAACAATATTACAGTTATATCATGGCTGTCGGTTTTATTGGTGGGGGAAATCGGAATACCCAGAGAAAACCATTAACCTGCCGCAAGTCACTGACAAACTTTATCACATAATATTGTGTTGATTGTACCTCACCATGACCAGGATTCAAACTCATAGCTTTAGTGGTGATAGGCACTGATTGTATATATAAGTACATGTAGTTGTAAACTACCATATATGAGTAGGATCTCAATGGCCCCTGTATTTTCAGTCACTTACTCAATATTCCATTACCTACAGTAAGTGAGCAACCCCTTGTCAACAAAATAATTCAATTTTATCTACTTACCTGAAAGAATAATACATTTTTGGTCTGTAAATACACCTGAAAGAGAGAGAAATATTCAATAGTAAAATATCATTCTTATTGCAAATCAGGTAATATCAATTACATACATGTAGACAGAAAAATATTTAAATGCCACACAAATCTTTATCAAAGTTTAAATTTATAATTGGCATAACAATAATATCATTTTGACTCTATAGAGATGGAGTGTATGTATGTATGTATGTATGTACAATGTATGTATTGTAAACTATATTCATAGCAAAATGATATAATTTAAAGATCAACACTCATCTTGAATACAATTTGTGTGTGCGATTATTGTCATATGTTATGCATGTTAAATTGATTTCTGGTCTAATTGACGGAAGGAATATTCTGCATCTTTATACACCTGTTATTTAATCTGTTCTATTATATTACTCTTGTTCATAAATATGGAATATATTTTTTTCAAGATTCTCAATCAAGAATTATGACATTATTTGCACAAAGATAGCTTTTAGCTGCAAAAATGTACACTAACTAATAAATTTGAGTAAACAAATACAACAATCAACGACACCAATATTTTTTCTAAAGGCCTTGAAATTTCCTAAAATCAAATTTTTTTCATTTTGATTGCAGCTTTAGAACCATATTTGAAATTCAAGAAAACAATAAATCAAACATTTTATCACCTTTTATCAATTTTATTGGTACAACAATATGGCGAAAAGTCATCATTTTGGTGTATCCCCCTCGACTGTCAATCACGGCCTGTATACGTCTAGGCATACTTTCAACCAGCTTGTTAATGCTCCGCTGACCGATATTACGCTATTCTTCCTGTAGTGCTGTGGCAAGTTCATCAAGATTTGATGGTTGGACGTCGCAACTTCTTACAGCTCGGTCGAGAGCATCCAACGCATGCTCTATAGGGTTGCAATCAGGTGAATATGCTGGCCATGGCAACTGGTCTATTTGTTGTTGCTGGAAAAAGTCCTGCAATATGCACGCACGATGTGGCGGAGCGTTGATTTAAACTTATTTTATTGTTCATAATAACAACAAATGGATCAGACACAAGATTTACAACTTAGAAATGTTTTCTCCGCTAGTTACATCAATTTACATAATCAGAACAGTATTAAATACATAATAATAAAATATTTGCTCAGAATATGAAGACGAAGAAAAAACAAAAACAAAAACAATAAGCGAAAGAAGAAAAAAAAAATACGATAGAACAAAAATGCAAATTTCAAAAGTCAATGAAACATACTGTGTGCTAAGGTATAATATATGGCAAATCGAGCACACCTCAAAGACAATTCTTAAACATGTGGTGTATGTGTGTTACATACTTGGATCCTATTACGATTAGACATAGTATATATATTGGGATTTAATTAATTCATGGGGATCTTGCATAGGTAAGTACAATTTGAACTGAATAACAGATGTATATTTCATCGACTTGTGACACGTCAATCAATCAATATACATACATGTAGAAGTACACAATGTTGACAATTGTCAATAATGTTATACATGTTGACTTGTTAGTTCAAGAGAAACGTATCTTTTATGTATTTTTGTACACATGAAAATATAAACGTGTTTATTTCTACAGACAGGTTATCATTTCCAAATAACAACATATCGATATTTACCGGTAGACCCCCCATATCAAGCATATTTAATTCAATGAGCATGTTATTTCTAAGTAAACTGAATTTATTATAATATAACAGAAAATGCTTGGAAAATTCGTTTTTATATCCACATGAACAAGAAGCACAAGGCACCAAATTCGATTTAAATAAATCGCTGTTCAAAGAACTACATTTATTCCTAAGTCTAGCATGCAATACACTAAGATATCGGTCTCCAAAAGAAAAGTAAGAAGGTACAGTTTTCGATTGAAAATATTTTTGTTGCAATTTGGATTTAAAAGACGGATGTGTCGGCAGTTGACGAAGGTTCAGATTTAGAGTGTTCCATAATTTAATCGTACTTGGAAAATAAGACTGTTGATATGTAGATAATCGGTATGATGGTTGTGAAATATTTAGTCTGTTCCTTAAATTATAATTATTAGTGTCAGCAACTGTAGGTGGTACCAATTCTGTTAAATAATCAGGTACTTGACCGTTAACGATTTTATAAAATAGGACCAATTTTCTTACCTCGCTTCTAGTTTTCAACTTTTCCCACCCCGTCTCGTTATAAATAGAATTTATACTGGCAAACGATGGTAATCCCGTAACAATACGCGCAGCTTCAAGTAGTACTTTTTGTAATCTGTCCAAATTTATTTGTCCGCAATTATCCCACACTTCAGATGCATATTCCAATACAGGTCTAATAAATGTTAAGTAAATTTTTTCTGAGTAATTTCTGTTAAGACGGTATTTAAATTTTCTGAGTAAATTAAGTTGTTTCGAAGCTGATTCAATTAATTTGTCTATATGCTTAGTCCACTTACAGTCACTGCTGAATACAATCCCTAAATGTTTGTGTGTATGTACTGGATCAATAGTTGTTTGATCAAAATTAAATGCTAAATTACATTCAACGCCATTGACATTAAAAATAATAATTTCAGTTTTGGTGGGATTAAACTTTAATAACCACCTGTTTGACAATTTTTTCAGGTGATTCAGATCTGTATTAATCATATTTCTTAGTGTGCTTTCATCTTGTGCTATATGTCCAATAGACGTGTCATCAGCAAAAAGTCGACCTAGACCTACTATCTCATCAGTAATATCGTTTATGAAGATCAAAAACAATAAAGGACCCAATACTGACCCCTGAGGCACACCCGCATGCAAATGACCAATCCCGGATAAAGCATCTTTTATCATAACCCTTTGAGTACGGTTAGAAAGATAACTTTTTAACCAACAAAACAGATCCCCTTTAATACCATATTTGCCAAGTTTATATGAAACTGCTTTTACCCAAACTGTATCAAATGCTTTGCTTATATCAGCAAATGTAACGCTGGTCACTTGTTTTGCCTCTAATGCCAGTAATATTCTATGATACAACTCTATTAGTTGATGACTTGTAGAGTGACCTGGTATAAATTCCGACTGGAACTTGTATAATAATTTATTTTCAAATAGGTGATTAAACAGCACCTTACTTACACAAGAAAGTAATGAAATAGGTCTATAGTTAGACGGTAAGGATTTGTCCCCATTTTTGAACAGAGGAAAATTACATGGGTGATTTTCCAGTCCGATGGAAATACTTTTCAGCGTTATCATGCTGAAGCAGAAAATTTCTTCTGAAGCGTTGTCTAGCATATAGAATAAGCCCTGTTTGCAACAGTTGTCGATATCTGTCGCAATTGACAGAATTTTGTAGCACAACCAAGTAAGTTTTTCTGCAATGATGAATTCCGCCCCAAACATGAACTGAGAACCTCCACCTGCCATGACAGTACCAACAACACAGTCCTCCCGGATCCGTTCACCTTGCTGTCGCCTCACACGGACTCTTCCGTCAGAGCGATGAAGCAAAAACCTGGACTCATCAGTGTAGATTACATGACGTCAATGTCTTAAGCCATAGCGACGATGCTGTTGTGCCCACAAAAGCCGTCTCTGATTGTGCAAATCATTAAGCAGAGGTCGTTGAATGGGTCTGCATGCCTTAAGGCTTCGGTTGAGCAAACGTCTGTTTACAGTTGCTCGTGAAAGTCTAATATGAATTCTGTTTTGCCACAGCTGTCGGGAGAACTGATGCTGATTTCATTCGGTTATTTCAACAAATGCGATCATCTCATGCTGACGTTTTTCGTGGCTGACCAGATTATGCCTTAGGTTTAACAGTACGTCTCTGAGAGTGACGTCTGAGGATTTTGGACACAGTACCTTGCCGTATGTTGAGGTCACGGTAAGTTTCATTTTGAGTGAAACCGGTGAGGTGCAAACCCAATATTTGTCATCCTATGCACTCTGGAATTCTTGGTGGCATTGGACTTTGTACCTAGGAACAGCTGGATAACATATAACATCAAAATTCAAACCTTTCAAGTGTACAGCTGTAAACGAACACAAAACCTATCTTCAAAACGCCCTTGCAGTTTGTTCAGAAAAATTGATAAGTAAACAATGTAAACGGTCAACCAAGTAATGGTTGCGACCATAAAACTTTCAAAGTGATGACTTCAATTTAACCAATAGGAACCCTTGGTTCAGTAGATTTCTTGTTAGCAGCCAATATTAATGAAAAATAGCTAAATAATAATTGGGACACCAATCAATGTGCCATTAAAACATTTGTGTTTACTGTTTCTTTGCCCATTATTCCATGCTTGTTTTACAGTGGTTCAGGAATTTTTTGGGTTAAATTATTAGTTTTCAATAAATTGTCATAATAACATATATTTTCTATAAAGCTATTATATACATTGCATCTTTTTTTCTATATTGCAAACTAATTCACTGCCTTGTAGTGAAGTTGTACGGGCATTGTAAAGACAAGACATTCTGTAATGATTGTGGAATTTATAATACAGTCAAACCTGCCTTAAAGGGCACCTCTGTATAACAAATCAATAAAGGGCAGTATCATATCCCCCATTAATGACTAGTGCATATAATTTTAACCTGTATATAAAGGACAACTGCTCTTAAAGGTCCCATTTTCAGGTTCCCTTGAGTGGCCTTTATATACAGGTTTGACTGTACCGTAGTTTGCAAAATATCTACCACCAGTATTAAGAAATATTGAAACAGAAAATTAATTCTTGGTAAAAAGATTCAGCCAGAATTAGGTTAAATGTGGAAAAGTATTAAAATCATAAAGTTATAAAGACAAGCCCTCTAAATTTTCACATGTTAATAAATACTTACAGCAGTTACAAAAATGCAATAAAGTAATAAGCCTATCTTCAATGGTTTATTGTGATGAAAGCGAGGTTTGTCTACTTCTAAACTGAAAACAAAGCAAATAAAGAGCATATTACCACTTAAACAGAATGATATACATACCTTATGGTACTCTGTGGCTGACGACCTCAATATCTACAGTAGTTACATTTTGCATCATGAAAAGAAAGTTTAATCAATGATGGTCAACATTAATTTCCACCAAAATCAAAATGAAATGAACAACCACCTCCCACCTTGACTCATTGAACACAAAGAAGACCATGACATATGGAATTGGAAATCCAGGTCCTGGCTTGGGACAGGTTCAAAATGGGACTGGGTTAAACTGATTAATAGGATCCCTACACCCCCCTTTGCTTGATAATTGGATCTCCAATGGAAAGACTGATATAAAGAAACAATAAAAAAAAACCTGCACATATTCATTTCCAATCAAAAAAGACTATAGCTAAATACTATAACAAAAACATAAGCATGGACATTATAATAGCTGGATCAGTGAATGGCACAGTCAATTGACTACTTCACATACTGTATACATGTATGTAATATTTCAATGGAATGTAATAAATACATGTAGCTCTGTCTAAAAGGTAGTATACATGTATATACACAGTGATGCCTGTCAAAACCAAACCCCGAATAAACCAAAATCCTGTATAAACCAAACCTGAATAATTAGTCCCAATGTAAGAAATCTTTCTTAATTTAACCTGTATAAACTGAACATCTTCTAATCCGAACATAAAAGTTGGTCCCCCGTGAAATTTGGTTTAGACAGGTTTCACTCTACCTATAATGGCAGTTAATAAGTATGGGCAAAGTAAAGCTTAACAAAGTGAGTGTGGAAGCAATAATAATGCGGTACTGAAATCTTGCATACACAAGACAATGTTGTTGGTTACTACAAACTAAAATAAAAATACATGCATCATTGAAAAATCTTGAAGTTTTAAAACTAAACTAGAGGCTCACCTGAGCTTGCATCACTCATCTGATGTGAAAATTTAACAGACGACGGACGATGTGATTCCAAAAGCTCACATCACCTTTGGCAAAGTGAGCTAAAAATTGCAAATGTTGTTCCTTGTACAAGGAAATATAAATCCAACTTTCTATTCATAATATTATATGATCAAAACTGTGATATCCCCTGGGGTGATAATTAGGATTCTGAATTTGATATATCCCATACTCCTTATTCAACCAGGGAGATAAATCATGTTGTAGACTCTACAGACCAATAACTGAAGTGTTGTGGTAACAATATATTTTTGAGAAACTGACTTTCAGAACAATAGTCAGGAATAAAACAAAATCATGTGACCATGGCCCAATCAATTTATTTATTTATTTATTGTGCTTAATGCCACTTTCAGCAATACTTCAGCTATATCATGGCGACCAGTTTTAGTGGTGGAAGAAACCGGAGTACCCGCAGAGAACCACCACCATGGGCAAGCAACTTTTTAACTTGCAGCTGCTAGTCGAGTGCACCTTATTTTGTAATTTACAAAGCTGGGCACGAAACCACACCGTATTGGTGATAGCCTTGTATGAGTAGTTAGGTAATCCAACTACCTAACTCACTGAGCCACCCAGGTCCTTAAGTGGTTTCATACGACTTAAACACATACACTGAAGTAATTATGTATAGAAATCATAGCCTTTTATTTTTCTCTTCTCAAATCCATCTTCACTAAAATATGCAATCTTAAATGCATCAATCGATTTCTTTTCATGTACCGTATATTATGTTATCTGCTATGATAATTATTTTAAACATGGTATTTACATGGTAACATTATATAAAAGTGGTAAAACAGTGTCCTAAATCTAGCACAGGAAAGTTATCTTTGATATTGAAGAGAATTTTCTTTAAGCACAATTCTAGTGGTGGAAGAAGCTGGAGTACCCGGAGAGATCCACGGACCATGGACGGGCTAGCAACTGGGAAACTTGATCACTTGCGGCTGTGAGTCGAGTGCACCTTTTTTTGTAATTTACAAAGCCGGGTGCGAACCAACGCCGTATTGGTGATAGGCTTGTATGAGTTGTTAGGTAATCCAACTACCTAACTTATTGAGCCACCCTGGAACTCAAGGCCCAATCAAAGGAAGTGAGCAAATGTGAGACATATATTATCAGTAGTTCAAAAAACTTCATCTGTAATTAAGCTTGAGCAGATACAGGATACTACAAATGTACAAAACAAAACAAAAATTAAATACCAGTAAAGAAATTGCTGTATTATGATAGATTTTAGATGTACACATTAATTACTTACTGTGAATATATAAGAAATGCAGATCCATAAATCATAGGCAGTTCATCAAATAACTGAAAAAAAAACATAAAGTTGGTAAACAGTACTGAAAATAGATACTGCTAATGAGTGAGCTTTATTTGGTACATTGTGTGTATGTAGTAGAATTTTTTTTTATTATGGTAGGCATAAGGAGATTGCTATACATGTTTCCAATGCCATGACAAAAACATTGGAAATCTAATGGAACAAACTGATAATGCATTAAAGTAGAATGCTGTCATGTCACAGAAGCTCAAGATAACTGGAAACCATTCATTTCAATTTGACACACGAAATAGCAAAAACATGCCTAATTAAAACACAACGATATGCTAGTGAATATATCTTACAACTTTTTAACAGGTGTGGACATCATAGGAAGATGTCTCACCTGTACCTATGAGTATGAGTGAGTGTGATTGTTTTTAACACCAAGAGCCATTTTCCACTATATCGTAATGAGAACATTTCGATGAGATGATAATGATGCTGATGTCCATTTGTACTAGACCAACATGGTTAGATGGATTTTTACAACATAAGCTCACTGAAACTACATTCCGTGGGTAGTCATGTTGATCTACTAGAACACATTATCCTGCTTCTGAACCAAATACTCTTTGCTCTTACCACATCATGCTACATGCTTAGTGGAGAAGCAGTAAATACCAAAATCATAGTCTCTGGTTTGACCCAATTGGGGCTCAAATCCATGATTTACCACACCATGAGGTAAGCACATTTATTGCTAACCATTACACCGCCTATGTGGTTAAATGAATAATGAAAATTAGATCTAATCATCAGTCATGGCACATTTATGTTACATGAAGTCAGGTTTGCTAGTAGTAGACTGTATGTATATATGTATACCTTATGATAATTATATTGACTAAATATAAATCTGTTATTACATTGTATCACAGTTTAGTTTGATTTTTGTTTCGTTTTTAACAGGCCTGCACAAAATCTGTTTTTGGTTTATATTTGCAGATGTAGATGTGTTGTTGACGACATTACAAAGCAGTCAAACATTTAGTATATGATAATATTTGGTCAATTATCACTTGAACACACAATGTATGTTAATGATATTTAATTACTGACAGTGACAATATTTTGACCAATACTATGAAGAGCTTAAGGTATACATACATGTATATATATATATTGTATGTATACGCAAAAACATGTCAAGGTCTATATCTATGCTGCCACTGATATTTAAGTTTGTTCAAATCCTTAAATTATATCCACTTCCATCTCAAACTATAAATGAAATGCACCCCTTTTACATTTGACAAAAATATTGATACATTGTAACTGTTAATATTATTGCATGTGTTAGGCCATACAAAGTTAATTTCTTGGTTCTCAGGCCCGCCCGCATGTGGAAATTCGTCGCCGCATTGCCGATTTTTTTTGCAAAAATAGTAAAACAAAAAATTTAAATGCGGTAGCGCTGTCCGTACGGAAAAAAACAACCGCATCCGTTTTTCTCTTATATCGCGTGGTCGGTGAAACGCTTTAAAACGCATCATGCTTAAATGAGATTTAAAGCATCGTTATGACAATGTATAAATAAAAAACGTGTTTCCGTTTGACATTTAGACAAAATGTCAATCGTTTCTGTGCAAATTCGGCACAAATGTTTGCCAGTTTTACCAGGAAACATAATAGGGGGCTTCTCCGAAGCTTGTACCTTATTGGAATTGTTTACGGAGATAAAAAAAATGGTACGTTGGGACCAGCGGATTGGACGTTTCCATAAAAAATAACCACTTGTGATGTTTCTGCCACCATCGGAAGAAATAAAATTGAAATTTTCAATAAAGTAATGAAAAGATTTATACATTGCCATATTTTTCACAAAAAAAAGAAGAAAAAATGCCTCCCTCATCACTTTTTACAGCAGTAAAAGGATAAAAAAAATGCCGCTCTCCCTCATCAATTTTGACAAAAAAGGGCCTGAGAACCAAGTAATTAACTTTGCATGGCCTTATAAAGCTTTTCTTATTTGTTGCATTTTACAAATTATAGAGGAGACCGTTGTGGCCGTGGTCGTATGGTAGTTGAATTTACAACTACCTATGCAATCAGTGCCTATCACAACTGATGTGAGTTCGAATCTCGATCTTGAGGTGTACAACATTATGTGATAAAATTTGTCAGTGACTTCACTTGTGACAGGTAGGTGGTTTTCTTCGGGTCCTTCAGTTTCCTCCACCAACTAGAGGCTCCCAGGAGCCTGTAATCGCTCACCTGGTTTTCAATTTTACGTCTAAAGTTAATAGAAAATAGGGCCTTTAGGGGTGTTACACATAATTTTGAAAGTGGGCCACCCAAAGATCATTTCAACTAAAAAATCACATCATTTAACTCATAATACTCCTAAATGGAATAAACTGGCTGAAAAAATCTCACAGAAAAATCCAGAATATATGTTAAACTACTCATTGCCATGTACATGTAGCTGCAGTTAAAATTTGAACTCATTTTGATTTATACTAAAGCAGCAATGGATTAAAGAAATTTCTATTTTTAGTAACAGCAGCCATCTTGAATGGAGGGCAGGGCTGTCGGACACAATTTTGGAAGTGACCCACCCAGGGACCATCCCTGCCAGGTTTGGTTTAATTTGGTTCAGCGGTTTCAGAGGAGAAGATTTAAACGTGATCTTTTATCAAAATATGCATAATTTGCATAATCGGTATAAATCGGCTGAAAGAAAAATTTCACAGAAAAACCCAGAACATATGTTAAACTACTCCTTGCCATGTAGCTGCAGTTAAAACAAGATGTTGCACGCTATGTCGTGCTAAGAATACCCCCAGGCTTTCATTTGTAAGTCGCACGATAAACAGGAAGTAGATGTGCAGTAAACCTGGAAAGGCGAGACACGGTACAAGTCACCATGCCAAAGCCATATATCAAATATAAAACCATTTCTTCCAGTAGAAGCCGAGATAACGGTTACGAAAGTTTTCATTACGGCAAACATGAAAAATTCTAAGTCGCACTGTAAACAGGAAGTAGATGTGCGGTAAACCTGGAAAGGGGAGACACCGTACAAGTCACCATGCCAAAGCCGTATATCAAATATAAAATAATTTCTTCCAGTAGAAGCTGAGATACAAATGTATCTGTTACGAAAGTGTGAACGGACGGACAAGGTGATTACAATATAGCCCCCCCTCTACGAGTGGGGGTATAATTTGAGCTCTTTTTGACTTATACTAAAGCTGCAATGGACAATTGGAGAAATTTCTATTTTTAGTAACAGTAGCCATCTTGAATGGAGGGTGGGGCTGTCGGGCACATTTTCAAACGGGACCCACCCAAGGACCATCCCTTCCAGGTTTGGTTTAATTTGGCTCAGTGGTTTCAGAGGATTCAAAAGAGAAGATTTAAATGTGATCTTTCATCAAAATATGCCTAATTTGCATAATCTGTATAAATCGGTTGACAGAAAAATTTCACAGAAAAGCCCGGAATATATGTTAAACTAATCCTTGCCATGTAAACTGTAGCTGCAGTTAAAATCTGAGCTCATTTTGACTTACTAAAGCAGCTATGGACAATTGAAGAAATTTCTATTTTTAGTAACAGCAGCCATCTTGAATGGAGGACAGTGCTGTCAGACACAATTTTGAAAGGAACCCACCCAGAGGCCATCCCTGCCAGGTTTGGTTTAATTTGGTTCAGCGGTTTCAGAGGAGAAGTTTTAAATGTCATCTTTTATCAAAATCTGCCTAATTTGCATAATCAGTATAAATCGGCTGAAAGAAAAATTTCACAGAAAAACCCGAAATTTATGTTAAACTACTCCTTGCCATGTAGCTGCAGTTAAAATTTGAGCTCATTTTGACTTAAACTAAAGCAGCAATGGACAATTAAAATTTCATCCCCCCTTTTTTCTATTTTTAGCTTGGTGGCCATCTTGGTTGGAAGTCGGGATCACCGGACACATTTTGGAAGGGGGCCATCCAAGGACCATTTCACCAAAGTTTGGATGCAATTGACTTCTGAGGAGAAGATTAAAATGTGAAAGCTTACGACATACGACGGACGGACAACGGATGCCAAGTGATGGCAAAAGCTCACATGGCCTTTGGCCAGGTGAGCTAATAAAACTGACCATCATGATATTACTGAAATATTGTTAAAATTGGCATTAAACACCATCAAACAAACAAATAAACAAAAGCGAATTATCCATTCAAGAGTTGAGGCTTAACAATGCATTATTTGGTATTTTTTTCAACTGTACCTGCATACTATATAGCAATGTCATATGAAAGCACAAGGATCCAAGTCCAACAGCTGAAAAAAAGACAA
The DNA here is from genome assembly GCA_002080005.1 of Gigantidas platifrons. Lineage (NCBI taxonomy): Eukaryota > Metazoa > Mollusca > Bivalvia > Mytilida > Modiolidae > Gigantidas > Gigantidas platifrons. The sequence goes on along the minus strand of MJUT01059828.1, from coordinate 882,406 downwards.
GACATGTTATCATTGTAAAAGTATTAATATAGATGGTATGCAATTTGTATGCTGATTTTAACATGAATAAAATGACCCAAAAAAAACACACTTGCAAAAAATAGGGAGACTTGACTTCTCCCTCCAGAGAATAATACCACTGTCAGAACAGTTCAAAATTCTAATAGAAAAATCATAGAAACAGAGACAAAATTGAAACCCTGAGTGAACAAAAAGTCACAATTCATAATTTGGCTTAAAAAATGTTATAACAATAAAATGTCAAAATACACATTTAACCTGTAAAAGTTAATAATTATACATTTTTTAATTATTGTTTGCTTAACACTACAATGTTAATTCAATGACCATTGATTTGTTTAATTATCTCTTTATACGATTACTTTTCATTATTACATATATATCCAAATTTTGGCTCATTCCAGTAAAGCCATACACATCTTAATTTTTTTTATTTGACATTTTCTGATTGCTACATGTATTGCTGCAAATTCTGTTAATTTATCAATTAAAATGATTTGTAATACAACTTCTAAAGAAATATCAATCACAATACCATTATTTAAGCTAATACTTATAAGACTGATTTATAAGATGTCTTTGTCTTTTTAATTGATATTTGACCAAAGTTATATTAAATATGAGATGTGACTTAATTAATTTTCATAAAAAAAATATTTCTGTTTTTTATGATACAGAACCTGTAACTGTCAAAATTATGGGTTATTATCTGCTTTTGTTAAACAAGTTAAACTACCTAAACAAGTAATAATTTACGATAATTTTATCACTTGTGAAAGGTTTTTTTTCCTTATTCCATGTTATTCTGGAGTTTTCTTGTAATAACACTTTATACTCTATCATGTGTCCATCATATATACAGCTGAATTTTGATAATCTTTAGAAATGGTGATTTTAAGGCATGTACATGTATTTAGCAAAATTATGTCCTGTGAAATTACATGCATGTCCTCCAGGACAATATTTCATGATTATTTTGTCATGGAATTTTGTCATATCTATGATATTTTGTCCTTTATCTGGACAGTATAACATCATCTTATGGACAATATATCATCGTGAAACTGTGTCCTAACAAAGGGAGATAATTCTAATTCTAATTCAAAACTTGGACATTGATTGTTAATATATTTCAAATTGAATCAAATATAGTGTAATAAATACCATTTCTATAGACAAAAAATGGACATGTATCATTATAAGATTGACACGACGCTATGCAATCAGTGCCTAGCATCACTAACGTTGTGAATTTGAAACCAGCTCAGACGAGGTGTACTCTATACAACATTGTGATAAAATATGTCAGTGACTTGCGACAGGTCTGTGGTTTTCTACGGATACTCTGCTTGGTTACCTCCACAAGTAAAACTGACCGCTACGATATAGCTGAAATATTGTTGAAAGTGGAGTTAAACACCATAACCCCCTCAAGCATTGAGAGTACCAACTTCAACATGTAATTCCAGTCTAAATACATTGTATTTGTTAAAATATTAGTTCATGTTGCAAAATTCTTGAGGTGTAACCCTCATTTCTATTGTTCCTTAATTCCACTGCTCTGATTACACAAAGGCAATGTCCTACTAAAAAGTTTGATAACTTTAAATGAATAACAAACAACTGAAATATAGATAAATACATACTAAATACTGAAGCATTACACCACTTATATCTGCACTCCATGTGATCAATAAAAGCAAAATACAGGGCAGCTAGAGATGGTATGATGAAAATTACATTGCTTATAGTATTCCCTGAAAAGAAAATGCTCTCAATCAAACAATCATAAGGTGTCCGAATTTGAAGTACAATATGATTAAAATCATATACATGTGCATGTACATTGTATGTACATTGTACATGTAGGCATTGTCGTGATCGCATAGTAGTTGGATTAACAACTACCTTTGCAATCAGTGCCTAACTGCCTATCACCACTAACATTGTGAGTTTGAATCCCACTCAGACGGAGTGTACTCAATACAACATTACATGATAAAGTTTCTCAGTGATTTGCTGCAGGTCGGTGGTTTTCTCCGGGTACTATGATTTCCTCCACCAATAAAATCGACCGCCACGATATGACTGAAATATTTTATTTTTTGAAAGTGGCATCAGACACCATAAACCAAACCAACATATGCATGTACAAAAACTTGTACATTTGTATGTACATGTATGCTTCAATCCATTAACATCTGAGTGACACAAGAGGATTTATTTTGATGTCCACATAAAGTTAAGAAAATTCCTTTCAATTCTCTCTGGCTTTTCATTTTCTGCTGGCAACAAAACATGAAGGCCAAATTTTGTCACGTGTGACGTGCAATTTGGAGATAATGGTTCTTGACCAGTACATTTTTCTGTATATTGTTCACCCCAGCATTTGAGTAGTAATGCAACTTTGCACCTCAGAAAAAAGCCTCAATGGCTTCTAAGTTCTATAACATTCTTACATATTTGGTTTCTCGTCACGTAATAAATACATCATATTGATACTTAATTAGTAACTTATATAGGTGTGCGCAAATTAACATGAATTAATTATAATGAACTAGAAATGGTTCCAGTCGTCTCCATTTAGAGCTGACCTAAAATCGTTCAAAATAGTTTCAAAATCACCTTTGTTTGAAAACTTTCATCATTTCACTAAATTATTTGGCTGAAAATATTGTATATAGTATAACTTTACTCTTGTCAACACATGCAACAGTAAATAATCATGTGATGATGGTTTACTAATAACCTAAAGAAGAAAGATGTTAATCCTGGCATTGCTGGAAATATTTTATATAATCAATAGCTAGCAGGCCTATAGTAACGTATAAGTCTTTACAGTGCATCATGCATATTGCTTTTCATTATACAACTTACAGAATTCAGCTATATATTTCGTTACAGTGTAATTTTCTTCACACCAGTCTATTGTGGCAGTTGGATAGCCCCAAAATCCGTCAATAAATCGTGGGGCCATTTTTATCTGTTTATCTTATATATTTACACTGCGCGTCATTCCACGTTTCCAGTCATATTGTAAAAAGAAAATAAATAAATAAACACGATCGTTCGATCACATGTTAAATCAGAGAGATAAGTCAGGTTACTGAACCATTCAACTGCGCATAACTTCCTAATTTAAATTGGTTTGTTTAGATCTATCTACATGTATATAGCTAGCAGACAACACAAATTTAGACCGGAAGGGTTCGACGATTTACCGAAAAGAACAACAATTTACCGAAAAGAACCGAAAGGACCGAAAAGAACAGAAAAGAGCTAACAAAATATATAATAAATATAATAAAATTAGTGCAACATATATTTTATTACAATTAGTGCATGTTATAGCGTATATAATCATGCAGACATCATAAATGATTAAAATGATTAAAAAATGCAAAAAGGTGAATAAAAGAATTAATATTTAAAACAATTACTTTGCTTAAAGCTTAAATAAATACATTTTTATTTACATTTTCCCACTTATTTTTCCCAACAAAACATCCCTTACTTCAAATGGATTTCAATAAATAAAAAATAAAGTTTTTCAAGAACTTGAAGTGTTCATGTCAGACATAATTTTTTCCGGTTGAAATTTTATCCGGTGGAAAGAATTTAATTAATATCAAATTCTAATATGACGCCGTGTTATCGTCAGTTTATATAATACTCAACAACAACACTTTTAGCGCAAATGCGGTAATGTTATCAATTCGGCTATTCCGTGTACCCTCCCGCGAAATGGTGTACGTTATACTGACCTACATTTACAATCTCTACCCAGAGTTGTCGGTCCTTACACTCTCTCCAATCTCTGTCAACGGCTAAAAAGTAGTCTACCTTTGTATTAAACTGGTTTCCCTCTTATAAAATATTACCAGTGTAATGTTCAGCAACTATAGAAGCTATTACAACACTTAAAGTGGGACAAATATATCAACATCATGACAGCTAAAGCTAATCGGTCACTAGGATTCATTAAACTAAATTTAAAGGTACATTCACCAGCCATCAAAGAACATGCATTCAAAGCTTTAGTCCGACCGAAATTGGAATGTTGTAGCACCATTTGGGACCCACACACACAACAGCAAAAACTTCAAATTGAAAAAATTCAACGGAGAGCGACCCGCTATGTCAGGTACCACAATACAAGTTCTGTAACAGATATGATGTCTGACTTGAATTGGGCCCCACTTGAGGTGCGCCGCATAAGGTACAGACTCATATTCTTTTACAAAGTCATACACCATTTAGTTGCCATACCATATTCAAATCTATTAATTCCAGTTGACACCAGAACCAGACACACAAATCCAAATTCATTCAGGCACATACAGACATCAAAAGACTGCTACAAATACTCATTCTTCTCCAGGTCTATCACCCTTTGGAATCAACTGCCTACAACATTTACCACTGCAGACACAGTTGACGGTTTCAAGAGCATGATCCCAGTATCTGCCTTGATTCCAATTTTCACACCATAATCACTCATACCATGCCAAGAAATTGCCTCCGGTGAAATTTTGCAAACACCCCACTGAGCCAATTACATGGATGATTACCATCACCTACTAATCTATGATAACTGTTGACCTAGTGCTATGTGGAGATTGAAGCAATTCACACCAAAGGCGTAGCTTACGTTGAGGCAACCGAGGCAGCTGCCTCGGTAAAAAATATATGCAAAAAAAAATATATAAAGACAATTAAATTTTATTTCCATGTTCTCAATAAAGGGACAATAAATAAGTTAACAGACTAAGACTCAGTTACTGACGGAAATGGCACCTTACCGTATATGATTTGTAAGTTAGCTCCGAAATTTCCCCTTTTGCGTGACGTCAATATTTCAAAACAAATTATGTCTGACAAGAAAAGGCAATTGAAATTAACAATAAATAAGTTCTTTATCTGTTGATTTCTAGCTAACTAATTATAATTGATTTCTAGCTAACTAATTATAAACATCAAACAAAACAAAGCAAAAGGCACATTAGAGGCAATCTTGAACTTGTCGTGAGGCATAATATTATACTCATAGTTGAAGGGTTTATAGGCCTCATTGCAACTCACTGCCGTAGCACCCGATACGGTTGGTACGGTTCCGACCGTACCACTTTTTCTGGCTGGTACGGCAAACCGTACCACAATTTCGA
>MJUT01059828.1:845668-856843 GCA_002080005.1 Gigantidas platifrons | reverse complement strand
CAGTTGATAACACTACACGAAGAAAGAATATATTATCTGTATAATTTTGTACCAAATAATTTGAAAGAGTGTGATTTAGATTTGAAGATTGCCTAAATATAGAGAGACCTAGATATATTAATTCAAAATTTGACGGTATGTGGAGACAGGGACTTTATTATTCTATTTTGTTCACTTGGAGGTAGTATTTCCCGAAATTCAGGTATACTTTAAAATGTTGTAATGAAGTTCATCAGTACTGCAGTGTGAGTAACCAAACATCATGTAGACCTTTTATGAACATGTATAGGCTACACCAAGGTACATGCCGATATGGCTTGTAAACGTCCGTTTTATTTCTTAATATGGTCATAATAAAACTATTTTCTTGCGACTTAAAGATAATACTTTTATTTTACATATACTCGTCAACAAAATCTATACTTCTAACAGGTAATATCACCCGCGCTGTACTAGTTAAGCTTCAATGTTTGCACCATCCAAGTTTTATAATTCAGTGCCGTCATTAGGTTAACGTTACGATACAAGCGTCTTTGTGATTCAAACGCACAATTAACCACTTATGGAACAGTAGCGTCACCAAACGGGAGAAGCGGTGAATGATTCCTATTCCCGCAACAACAAAAAACGCAGTCCCGCAGTTACCATGAAAGGGTCTATTGTGTTTGTGATTCTTATTCAATATGCCAAAAGGGCCAAACAGGGCTCGTTATTTTTCCTGTTTCTCAGAAGTAAAGTCCACCCAAATAAATTTCTTCTCTTCTGACAACAAATAGACAATGACCATGAATTGTCTAATTTATACGCAGTTAAGTATTTGCTTTCAAAATTTTGTACCGCATCTCATGCCGGTATACTTCATTTTAATAGGGCTCATTTATGCTTCGTCGCGCGACAGTTGCATCATGATTTCGCGATTTTTGTCCTCTATTGTTAATTGGGAATCTTTAGAATTTGGACATACAAATTTATTGATTAGTGGATGGCGATTGTCGCGTGACATACAGGGTTTGGGCTGGTTTTTGGTTGAAAATTAATTTGGCCAGCTCCTGGAGTGAAAAACAAAATCTAGCCCATGGAATAAATAATTTTTCCAAACTCAATTTTCTTACATTACATATTTAGAAAAAATTATCTGGCTCCAACAAAAGTCCAAAGCCTCCCACCCCACCCCCACAGATTATCAAATGGTCCGTGCCGTACTGACAATATCTGCAGCACAGGCATATGAAGTTTATATATCACAGCTTGCAAGGCCGTAGCCGGGGGGGGGGTTGCACGTGAACCCCCTCTAAATAACACAAAAAAAAACTTGTGTATACTTGATTTTAACGTCAATATTACGATTTTATTTTCTCTATTTAATAGATAACACACTTAAAGTTGTAAATCTAAGTACTGCATCAAAGAGGATATACAAATTTCTTGCATTTTGATAATTTTTTTCATTTGATTATACTGTTTGTAAAATGCTAAAACTTCAGAGCTTCCGGGGGCCTGAGCCCCCTAACAGGGTTCTGTCCTGGACTCGCTGGGGGTCTAATATGGCCCCCAGATCCCTCGCCTTGTAGTTGTGCACCCCCTTTCAGAAAACCTGGCTTGTCCGTTACTACAGAGTTTGTGGTGTATATCGTGATTTTCTAGACAGAGCTCGCGGTTGTTGACAAACTCATGAGAAAAGGCTATGTTGCTAAAAGGTTGAAGTCATCGCTCCTGACGTTCTACGGACGCCATGACGACTTGGTGGACCGTTATGAGACAACTATTTCACAGATGCAAACATATGTGTTTCCTTGATCAGCTTCGTTCTTTCTCTGCACCGGATTTGACTCTGGCTATCAGGGCGAGTGTCCCTAAGGGACTGATCATTATTTATCTCCAGGGAGCCGGCAAATATAGAGGGTCAGAAAAAATTTGGAACATGGAAAAGGTGGGTGTCAGAGGTTTCTTTATGTTAGGAGAAAGGGGGGGGGTCATGATTTTTTTATTTTCAAATTGAAAAAAAAATTAACAAAAATAACAAATAAATAAATAGAGGGGGAGAGATGAAAAACACGACAAAGGATAGAGAGGGAGAACTGTTTATGTACAAAGTATATACACCACAACACCATTGGAGAAATACAAATATGACATGGTTGGGGGTCAACATTTTTCTGACACTATTAGGAGGGGGGGTCACATATGTTACACAAAAGTGGAAAGCGGGTCATTAAATTTTTTCCGGTTATTCAAAATAATTTGCCGGCCCCCCTAGAGATAAATAATGACCGGTCCGTAAAGAGGCTGTAGACGCTTACTCTGCCGGCACACTTGGTCTAACCCTGGTTTTTATGGGTCCGTGATGGTCATCTTTTGTGTACGTTTTTGGTTTTTGTGTAGTCTTTTTTTTCTCTGTCTTTGCTTGTCTGCTCGATTTTGCCGATTCCCTTGGACTTACGGCTTTGGATTCCTCCTGTGGAACGGAGGTTCGGTTTCTTACTTTTTTTAAGACTGGTTATGTAATGTTGGCAAATTGCGTTACTGTGGAAAAACACAGGGTAGAAAAGAAATTCTGACGAGGCTGGGCACCAGCGGAATACTCTAACAAAACTACATCGGACCTTTGGACTATCGATATCGACCCTTCGGACTATCGGTCCTTCGGACTATCGGACCTTCGGAGTATCGGCCCTTCGGACTATAGGACCTTCGAACCAACGGGGTGTAACCATACCAGATGTATACATCGGAAACTCGCATAAAATAGGGTGTTTAGGGGCTTTTTATTCCAAATTTTGACTCAATAAGATTTCTAATAATCTTATAGAGCTGTCTTTCCTGAACATTTTGAGCTCTTGTTTTCCATTCTAGGACCATCCATCGCCGAGATATCAGTGTTTGAAGGTTTGAAGTTGGAGCGGTTTTTTGGAATCTAATTGATTGAAGATATATAGAATCTAACACCGGCAAAAGTGCAAGACAGGGAAATCTCCGACACCCGAGGGTAAGATTTCAATCGTTCGCTGACGAGGCTCGCCGAGTAAGCGAACGATTGAAATCTTACTCTCGGGTGTCGGAGATTTCCCTGTCTTGCACTTTTGCCGGTGTTATATTCTATATGTCTTTTAACCCCCCGGTACAAGAAATCTCACACGCGCCTTTTCCCGGTACAATCTTTACTTCGCTTCAGCAATTTCAATCAAGATTTGAATTACTTTCATTTATCCACGATTTTATTACATAAGTATTTTTAAATTAATGTATGTATACTATTCTGCTAGCTAATAATTAAACTACCGTGCACCTTTCATGTTTTACGGTGTATGACTCTTGCAGTCAATGTTTGTTTACTTTGAGTAAATAATAGAGTGCCCTCCCTTGTTAGTAACTAACGTTACCTCCCTTTGACCAAATTCAAATATTTTTTTCACAGCCACAGGTGTAGTGTTGAGTTACATTTATCATATATTTATGAAATACATTTAAAATACTGCCAAGACACGGATGCATATGAATAAATTGAATATTTACTTCAATAATGGAAACAAAATTTGCGGGAAATACGCTCGATCGGGAATGTAAACAAAACAATTAGTTAACTGCTGATAATTTAAGTGAGAAATAAAATAAAACACCGGCAAAAAGTGCAAGACAGGGAAATCTCCGACACCCTCGGGTGTCGGAGATTTCGCTGTCTTGCACTTTTGCCGGTGTTAGATTCTATATATCTTTTTCACCTAAATTAACGGACTACTTTATCCAAGGGATGAGAAATATAGAATCTAACACCGGCAAAAGTGCAAGACAGGGAAATCTCCGACACCGGAGGGTGTCGGAGATTCGTGGCGGATCAAAAGGGGGGCAAGGGGGTACGTGCCCCCCCCCCGGCAATTGTGACCAATTTTTTTTTTTAATTCAAATTGAGGCTTTAACCTTTGACCGTGAGTAACTTGACTGAATCGTTCACAATTTTCTATCGATAATGGACCTTACAATGAACGACAAGACCAAGATTACAGATTTCTTCAAAACTCCAACATCAAAGAAAAGGTTTGTTTATACAGTCTAATTACTAATGAAATATTTACATGTCATAATTAATTCTAGACTATTAAGTGACACTTTTACAACCAGTTACCTATGATTCTAATTTAATGATCATTAAATACTATTTAAAGTGAGACGTTTTCACAACTAAGGTAAAAACAATGCGTGTTATAGACAAAATATACAATATTTATTATGTCTTAAAAGTTGCTCATCAGTTGAATAGATGTGTTGTACAGGCTTGTGATGTATACCAGTAGTTAGAAACATGATGGGAACGGCTGATCAGGTAATTCATAATTATCATGTTGTATCATAAATAATCAAACCTCATCATCAAACAAGTCTTCAACCGATGCACATTTCATTTCTGCCATTTTTTTTCTCTATGACGCATACCCCATATATATTTTTTCCTTTTACATGTTACAAAAATTAGTTCTCAAAATGTTTTATTTCTTTTTCAGATTGTTAAGTTTTTTTAATACTCACCAGGAAATCAGTGTTTTCTAGAGACAATGATTGATAAATTAGATGGCAATACAAGTAAACGAACAAAACTAAAAGAACTTTGCAGGACCCGATGGGTTGAGCGTCATGATGCGTTTGAGGTTTTTATCGACTTTTTTCCGGCCATTCTCGAATCTATTGAGCATTATTCACATCTACCAAATACTAGAACACCAGGAGCGGCAGATGCATCGTCACTGTACAACTCAGTTACAAGATTTGACTTTATTATAAGCTTGGTTATTGTGTACAAATGTCTTGCCTATGTAAGCGGTTTAAGCAAATCCTTACAGCAGAGATCACTTGACATTGGACGGGCATTTCAACATTGGTTAAATCATGTCTTGAGGATACACGAAATGAAGTTGAGGAGTTTCATTCTAATTGCTTTGAGCAGGCTACTAAACTATCATCGGCCCTAGACATTCCTGTTACAAAGCACAGGACTTGTAAAAGACAAACGAAAAGGGACAACATGCCAGCTGAAACAATTAAGGACTACTTTCGTATGTCTATAACCATCACATTCTTAGACCATCTAATTTCTCAAATGGACACACGTTTTTCCAATCTTCATGAGAGAGCTCTGATAGGACTTAAACTTGTACCATCTATGCTAACCCAAACCACAGCAGCATTTGATTTCTCATTTTTAATGATGACATGCCATCAAGCAGTGCTCTGGATGTTGAAATTCAGCAGTGGACCAAAATGTGGTCTGAGACGTGTTTGACAGAGAAGCCAGTATCAATTCAGGATGAACTTAGCAAATGTGACTCATTGTTTTTCCCTAACATTAATACTATACTTAGGATAAGTGCTATTTTCCCTGTGAGAAGCTGTGAATGTGAGAGGAGTATCAGTACTTTAAGGCTTCTCAAGACCTATTTAAGAAGCACAATGAGCCAAGATAGACTTACATCACTTGCATTAATGTATATTCACTCGGTCATCGAACTGAACCCATCAGACATCGTGTCCACTTTTTCAAGAAAACAGCCGAGAAAAATGCTTCTGCCCAACATCTTGTTTGACCAAGAATAACATAACAATTCACATTTTGTAGAATGTTATTAAATTTTCGAACCTGTATGTTTTGTACCCCCCGGCAGCAAGTACTCTGGATCCGCACCTGACAATGTATGATGTAAATAAATGCTAGAGAAAACTGAAAGGGACAATAAACAATGGACTATCTAGAAACACAGACAACATTGGCCACAAGACACAAAACGAAGAAAAACAAAACAAAAACCACAACACAGAAAACTAACAAAATGTCTGATTCACTTTGTTTGGTCAATCTGCTGCATCAAAATATGAATTAACACAGAACACTAACAAGATGTCTGATTCACTTTGGTCAATCTACTGCATCAAAATATGAATTAACACAGGAAACTAACAAGATGTCTGATCCACTTTGGTCAATCTGCTGCATCAAAATATGAATTAACACAGGAAACTAACAAGATGTCTGCTTCACTTTGGTCAATCTGCTGCATCAAAATATGAATTAACACAGGAAACTAACAATATGTCTGATTCATTTTGTTTGGTCAATCTGCTGCATCAAAATATGAATTAACACAGAACACTAACAAGATGTCTGATTCATTTTGTTTGGTCAATCTGCTGCATCAAAATATGAGTTACTTGCGACATAAAAGTTGTGCATATGCAAATTTATAAGATTCCACAAAATTAATTAAATGAAATCTCATAATTTGCAAGAGTTGAGATATTGAATTTCAAATGAACGGTTCTGTTTCTCGTGATATTATTATCATCGTCTAAAACTTAATTAAATGCATACTAACAGCAAAATTGACATAGCAAGTTTTGGTAAAAATAAGAAATAATCTTGATACTGATGATATTTACATCCTCAAAAATAGTTTTGTTTGAAAAATGGCAATAAAATGTGCATTGTGTGTAAACTGTATTTCTGAACCAGTACATGTCTATGTGTACTATATGGATAATTAGCATATTGTCCACATCACTACAATTAAGAAATTGGCCTAAATTCTGAAAATGGTTTATCGTATGTTTACAAATCAATACATAAACATATATATTCTAACAAAAGTTCTAGCACTGACTACCATTCAATCATTATATATCAAGTCTTTGCCCTGCCATTGGTTATCCTAATATATGGCCACACCCTTTTCCAATACTAATAAAATACGTCATATTAACAAGTAAATACATAAAATGATAATTTCATTTTTAATTGATATGAAACAATTAGTTGTATTATTTAACAGTATAATATATGGCCGGAGCTATCCCGAAATTGTCCTGTTTCCTAGATTTAACGTACTTCTAAAAAGGTTTCGTATTGTTTTTCTCCACCCCCTCTAGTATAGCAGAGTTTATATAATTCCATTCTGCTTTTCTCATTTGTTGTTTACATTCTTTTTGGTAATATTTGTAATTTGACCAATTCTTAGTTCTTTTTGCTTGGTGGTATAGTCTCTGTTTTTTCCTGAGCATTTTCTTGTTGAACCATGGTAGTCTGTTGTTTGATTTGATGATTTTGGATGGAATGTGTTTATCAAGGCATTTGAAGAGATGTTGTTTAAACGTGTGCCAGATGTCGTTTATGTTGGATCTACTGTCTGCCAATTCTTGAATATATATGGTGTTAGAGTGTCCAGGTCATGGTTTACTTATTCCCAATCCGCTTTTGCACATATATAAGATTTCCTAGAGTTGGTTTTTGGTATATATCATGGCGACCAGTTTTAGTGATGGAAGAAGCTGGAGTACCTGGAGAGAACCACCGACCATGGGCAAGTAACTGACAATTTGTATCACTTGCGGCTGCAAGTCGAATGCACCCTTTTTTGTAATTTACGATATTTAAATAAGAAATAATTATAGCTTATTAAAATAAATAAATCATTGGCTGTTTGTATCATCTATCTTAGTATATTTTTTTTTAATTTATTTTAACAAATAATTATTTTATAAAACACAATGCAATCAACTAGTTTAAACCAAATGTTTATTATTATATCATTTGTAATTTTAAAACCATTTTTCTCAAGACATTTGTTAATAAAATGAAACCACGAATTAGCACATTGTCACCTAAAACAGCAGCAATTCCAAGGTAAATTGTATTTAAGAATGTTATCTTACTATTTCATTTTTATTGTACCTTATAATAACCAGCAGATCATAGCAATCAAGTCTGACACTGGTAAGAAATTGCTATGCAGAATATTTGAGGTAATGAAATATTCAGATATTTGCCATATATATATTTCTACGTATTAGGGACCTGTATATGGTCGTGATATATGGTAATTGTATTTAAAACTACCTATACAATCAGTGCCTATCACCACTAATGTTCTGAGTTAGAATTCCACTCAGGCTATACAACATGATGTGATAAAGTTTGTCAGCGACTTGCGACAGGTCCATGGTTGTCTCTGGTTTCCTCCACCAATAAAACTGACGGCCACGATATAACTGAAATATTGTTAAAAGTGGCTTTAAACACCATAATCCTAATCCTACTAAATCTTAATTTATTCAAGAAGATAGTGGATGTGTAAGAGTTCACTCTGCTATATTAAGTACTACCCACTCCCTATTCTGAGTAGAGGATGGAATGAGCAGATATGAGTACAGATGATACATTGTCAAATCATTTGGACATGAGAGAATTAAAATTGACTCTGAGCTGGGAATGGACTGAGCAGACATGAGTACAGATGATACATTGTCAAAGCATTTGGACAGGAGAGCATTAAAATTGACTCTGAGCTGGGAATGGACTGAGCAGACATGAGTACAGATGATGCATTGTCAAAGCATTTGGACATGAGAGAATTAAAATTGACTCTGAGCTGAGAATGGACTGAGAAAACATGAGTACTGATGAGTTTTGAATTCACTTTCCAATAGGTTTTTGAAATTAAAACATAATATGATTAAAGTAAATATGTATTTATTCACAATACTAGTAACCATACAAATAATATTCTGGCAACAATTAAATGAGGTATACAAACACAATATAACTATAGTTTTATAATTCCTGTTAGAACACAATAATTACAGTTTTAATCACTTAAGAAGTAAAATGTACACTGATTTTTTATCACAAATATGTCTTTTTCAATGAATGGAATTTAAAAAGAAAATGACCCGATATTTTATTGCACAGAAATATTTATTCCAGCATAATTGTTTCAACAAAACAATATACATTGGAACAAATACAGCCACAACTGTTAAGCAGTCACCTGTATTAAAAGTACACCTTATTCTTGTCCTGTCATAGAAAATTTCATATGAATTGAACCTCTTTTGAGAAGTCACCTCTTATGTAAGGCCACTTTTTCTTTGTCTCAAAGTTGACCTCTTAATACAGTTTTGACTGTACAGTGAATATTGAACATAAAGGAGTTTTCTCAATTGTCCATAACATTTTTATTCAGACAATATGAATTTTACATTCTAGACACAATTAGAAAAGCTTCAAATTGCCTCAAATCCAATTATTTTCTTCTGTAACATGAGATATGTATAACATAAATGCATAACACAGATGAAATACACTGGCAGTTAAGAAACCTTCATATATATTAAAATGCCAAAATTAAATATATTTCAAACATAAATATTTTGAGTTACAACTAACAAAACTTATAATAAAAAACATGCATGTATATTTTCTTTAATATATACTCTACCCAAATACAAAAACACAATTTTACACATGCAGCTAAAAGTAGAAAATAATATAAACTTAAACATTTTAAAAAATAAGATTATGGATGTGTCTATATTTCACAGTAGATCTAAGCTATTCACAACTCCTAGAAGACAATTCAGATATAGTCAGAACTTTAAAATCAACATTAGTGCTGTATATGATTCCAAATCGTGGTGTGGTTTTCTGAGATCAGATTATGACAAAGTTACTGCCAAACAGTTTTGACAAATCATCGAAGGATAATTTTACATATAATTTCACTTATCTCATAGATGCCTGCAAAATACTGAAATTTCTACGTGAAAGAAAAAACAGCATTTCGCCCACTGAAACAACAACTTTTATTTCTCTGCGAGACCTCAAAGTACCAACATTGACACTATTGAAAATCTCATTGAATGTCCGACAATTAAAAACAAGTTCCACTTTGCAACATTTTAATAGCACAAACAAAAGTGTAAAATCTCTGTAATAAACAGTATAAAAACTCTTGCATTATGAATATAAAAAATAAATCAACGGCAACCGAACAATGACGATAATTAACAGTGTGCTAATGCACATTTTTGCATTACTGCCTTGTTCGGTTACTCATAATTTTGTTTTTCGGAAGACAAAAGTAGTTATACTATGATTATTTATAATGTACCATAATTATACTTTGCCATTTGTTCTTTCTTTGAACCACTAAATTGAAATAATAGAACAAAATAAACAAATAAATAAATATTACACACACAAATAAAATAATATATAATGCAAAATAAACTTGTAGAAAAAGACGAAGGACTATAAACTAACAACTAAACTACAGATTCATTTATATCTGAAAATGGTTCTTCCATTTTTTTTAAACATCCATTAACATACAATAGGCAAATAAAAAAAACAAACTTTCATGCATATGCAGTATAATTATTTGAATAACTTTCACATCAGCTGACTTGTTAATTGCCAAAATAAAAAAAATAATACTTTTCAAATTGGATATCACCGACTTCACTTATTGGATACATTTTCAATCCTACATCAATATCATGCCAAGAAATCCCAGCCAAAAATTCCGGTCGACCCCCTATGGCACTCATTAGTAGTTAAATCATTGAAACAGATTAGTTAATGACCTGTATCGCAACAGCAGGCGAAGTTTCCATAGCAACTTCCCTTCTTCTCATTAAGTTTTATGATAACAAGATTGACCAATACTCTGAAGTGGTATTGCTATTGTTTATCAGTGTTGTAAAGTGTCGTATAAATTTAAGATATATAATTTCAAAGATGGCAAGAAACAGAAATACTCCGGCACTGTTTTATATCAACTAAAATGATAATTTATAAGAATAAACCTAAAAGAAAAATATTAATCAATAATGCTATACACATGCTTAATGAATTCGAAGAAATTCCGTCTTGGTTAATAATTTGTGTTAATGAATATATGATTAAAACGGTAATTATGCGATTTAATTCAATAAATAAATACACTCAGTGGGGGAAACATTCAACTTATGTTCACTTATATCGCATGGATAAGAGTGAAAACAAATAAGGTAAGTGAAAATAAGTTGAAATGTCAAATCAATATTTAAAAATCAAAATTAAGTTAACACATTAAAAAAAAGGTGGGGCCTCAAAAGGTGCCTGTTGTCTGGTAGTAAAAATGGTACCAAAAAATCAGTCTAACAATGATGCATAATTCACTTTAACCCCGTCTTTGTTTTTGAAAAGTAAATAAAAATAAATTTTTCTGGATATCGGGTATACCTCTTATTCCGGTATTCGAAATTATTAACCAATTGTAGTGTTGAATCTATACTATATTGGGCACAATCTGATGGAATAGTGAATGTTAAACGGACTCAAAAGGCAAAGGCGCTTCGGGGATTGACCCCCCC
>MJUT01059828.1:818336-838237 GCA_002080005.1 Gigantidas platifrons | reverse complement strand
TACGCCTCTGTGATTTCTTGATAATACCAGAGAGGCAACTTGTCTGTAACAATTTTGTAACATTTTATTGAACAGACATTAAATATTTATTAGGACATTAACAAAGAATATCCTTTTTTGTCATCTCAAAATTATTTTTTTCTGTCAAAATTGTGGTACGGTTTGCCGTACCAGCCAGAAAAAGTGGTACGGTCGGAACCGTACCAACCGTATCGGGTGTTACGGCAGTGAGTTGCAATGAGGCCTATAAACCCTTCAACTATGAGTATAATATTATGCCTCACGGCAAGTTCAAGATTGCCTCTAATGTGCCTTTTGCTTTGTTTTGTTTGATGTTTATAATTAGTTAGCTAGAAATCAATTATAATTAGTTAGCTAGAAATCAACAGATAAAGAAATTATTGATTGTTAATTTCAATTGCCTTTTCTTGTCAGACATAATTTGTTTTGAAATATTGACGTCACGCAAAAGGGGAATTTCGGAGCTAACTTACAAATCATATACGGTAAGGTGCCATTTCCATCAGTAACTGAGTCTTAGTCTGTTAACTTAAATTATTTATTGTCCCTTTATTGAGAACATGGAAATAAAATTTAATTGTCTTTATATATTTTTTTTTGCATATATTTTTTACCGAGGCAGCTGCCTCGGTTGCCTTAACGTAAGCTATGCCTTTGGTGTGAATTGCTTCAATCTCCACATAGCACTAGGTCAACAGTTATCATAGATTAGTAGGTGATGGTAATCATCCATGTAATTGGCTCAGTGGGGTGTTTGCAAAATTTCACCGGAGGCAATTTCTTGGCATGATGTCATTTTTAAAATTTAAAGACTACATTTTGCACATAAAATATTTAAAGAACATTTTTATGTTTAGTAATGGGAAGTAATTTATGTTTTGTTGTTGTTGGTGTGTTATTGTAATGTAGATGTACTGAAAGTCTTACATTTAAAGAATATATTCCCTGACATGAACTGTATGTTGACTGTCAAAATCAAATGGTTTTGGAGACAATGACAACAATGACAGAGGCTACATGATGATAATACCTCACATTAGACAGGCTCTCTGACTAGATAATATATCTCATGAATATAAATATAAGACAGGTAGGGTCCAGCACCATCTTTCTTTTTGAAATGGAGTGTTAGGGTTATGTTGTTTAATGCCACTTTCAACAATATTTCAGTTATATCATGGTGATTTTGAAATGGAGGTTGTACTAGATCTAAAAATTATGACATCATTGATATATAAATATAATATGGGGAAGTCATTTTTTTTTCTCCCTGCATGCACTTGTATAATGTGAACAATATTGGAAGCAGACGAAAATAATGATTGTAAAGAAAAATCTAAAAAATGTTACAATTCATAATTTTGCATTAATTTATGCAATATTACATACCAATGATTGTCGTTAATAATCACTCTTTTATGTAAAATAGAAATGAGTTATTATCAGTCTTCTCAAGTAACGATAAAATCTAGTGATGGTGGTAAAGGAGAATGATTGCTGCCAAAAATAATTCTGTTTCTTAAAACCTGATGACAAAATCTCAACAAAAAAAATATCTGTGTTCAGTTCAATGCATTGGTTATTTCTTAATTTCAATTAAAAATATCAATATTAAAGCATATTGAAAACATTTTTTTAACAACTACCAACATTGCAAAAGAATAAAAAAAAAATGTCAGCTTGTTTTATTTGACATAAATATGTATTTTTCAACCAAAAATATGAAAAGATTAATAACAATAATAGGAAAACCATAAAACAAAATATATAATTAAGATATGAAAATTCTCAAAATGCTTGATGTTTTGCAAAAATTCCTATTTTCCATTCCAAAATGAAAGGTTAAGTCACATTACACTATTGTATCATACACTGGTGAAAAAATATCAAGCAATGATATATCTCCTGATCCATTATAAATGATAAATTTCTGTAGAAGAATTAACATACATGTACCGGCACCAATGAAAAAATCATTTGGACCTGTAGTTTCAGAAAGTAGGACTTTAAAAAGTTTCAGCCAATCAAGAATTAAACATTGGTGGCCATGATTTTTACCAGATCAAAATAAAATGAGGAATCTTTGTAGAGGACCTCACATACATTATTTGTACTAACAAATTACTGGATTGTAGGTTCAGAAGAATTTATATCTGACGATCAGCCAAAAAGAAACAAGACCAATATTTTGTGCTCTTACAAGATGAATGAGGAATTTTTGTTGAGGACTTCAGTCAAGCAGAAACAAGACTTACCTATGGTCACAACATTTTGTTCTTAGTACAAGACGAATGAGGTATTGTTGTACAGGACCTCAGTCAAGCAGAAACAATACTTACCCATGACACCATATTTTGTGCTGGTACAAGTATGAATGAGGTATTTTTGTAGAGGACTTCAGTCAAGCAGAAACAAGTATGAATGAGGTATTTTTGTAGAGGACTTCAGTCAAGCAGAAACAAGACTTACCTATGGTCACATTTTGTTCTTGGTACAAGACGAATGAGGTATTGTTGTACAGGACCTCAGTCAAGCAGAAACAATACTTACCCATGACACCATATTTTGTGCTGGTACAAGTATGAATGAGGTATTTTTGTAGAGGAATGAGGTATTGTTGTACAGGACCTCAGTCAAGCAGAAACAATACTTACCCATGACACCATATTTTGTGCTGGTACAAGTATGAATGAGGTATTTTTGTAGAGGACCTCAGGCAAGCAGAATCAAGACTTACATATGGTAACAATATTTTGTGCTGGTACAAGTAGAAATGAGGTATTTTTGTACACAACCTCAGTCAAGCAGAAACAAGATTTACCTATGGTATCAATATTTTGTGCTGGTACAAGTAGGAATGAGGTATTTTTGTACAGAACCTCAGTCAAGCAGAAACAAGATTTACCTATGGTATCAATATTTTGTGCTGGTACTAGTAGGAATGAGGTATTTTTGTAGAGGACCTCAGTCAAGCAGAAACAAGATTTACCTATGGTATCAATATTTTGTGCTGGTACTAGTAGGAATGAGGTATTTTTGTACAGAACCTCAGTCAAGCAGAAACAAGACTTACATATGGCACCAATATTTGTGCTCTTACAAGTATGAATGAAGTATTTTTGTAGAGGACCTCAGCCAAGCACACACAAGACTTACATATGCCATATGGTATCAATATTTTGTGCTGGTACAAGATAAATGAGGTATTTTTGTAGATGACCTCAGAAACATAATACATGCAAAGTTTGGTTACATTTGACCAAGTTGTCTTAGAGGATATGGTCAAAATGTGAAAAGTTTACAGACACAAAGTGATGGCAAAATATAATTGGAAACAGTAAATATAATAGTGAAAGTGAAACACACAAGGAATGTTATGAGAAATTGTTTATGTTATTTGGATAGCTGCAGTTGTTTTCTTAAAAACATTTCAATATTCAAGATATTTGTATGACACACAAAAAGAAATGGCTTTAATTTCATTGCATAAGGCACATTTTGTACTTTTTTGTTATGACAATTACCTAAACTCAGATTATCTTAAAACAAACAGAACCTAATGAAACTTGGCATAGTATCACTTAACTCACATATTAAGCAGAAATGCTCAAAAGAGAATATTAGCTGCTTTATGTGGAATTCTGTGAAACTATCTTGTAAATATGTAATGCATTGTATTTGTGCAAAAATAAATGGAAATGTTTGCTGACAAAAAGGTTAACTTAATAACTCACTTAAAAATAAATACAAAACATCAAATTAACAAGTACATGTTCATGTAAACATAAATACAAGATACCAACAATATAAAAATAATATATTTTTTAATAATTTTAACAGTTCAGCAATAGTTCAAAATATACATTTATTTAACTGTACACTCTTTAAGATATAATTCAGATTGTATCTTTGATTGTCACTTTCCTACCATTTACTGTACATTAATAGGTCAATAATCTTTCTGCACTAACATTGTTCACTATATATTTCATATAAAACCATGTTTTTTGATAAATTATTGCCAAGTGATTTCTTACTGAATTTTCATGAAATTTTCAGCCTAAAAAGAAGATATAGAGTTTCTTCTCTTTATAATTCCCATATAATTAAATTTCTACTTTTCCTTCAAATATTATTTAAATACAAAGTTTTTTCTCCATTAAATCTTACTATATAATCAAAGGAAATTGTGATGTCAGAGAATTTACATTTGTGTTTAAATCATAAATGCACATAAATAAAAGAGCTATACAATTTTCTGAAACTATTCAAATAAACTCTTATTCTGCTATTAATGGTGAAAATTTCAAGAAAATCAGATACAACATGAGAAGATTTATTTCAAAATAAGTGGTTTTAAATGAAATCCATTAAGAAAAATCGTTGTGAGGAAAGACTTTTGACTCGTGAATGCAAGTCTATGATCAATCACAAAAATGGGGAAAATATATGTTTCATTTAAATTGACTGAATTTCATCAGCAATGCACACTGCAACATATAATCACTAAGTACAATGTATGATATAAATAAATGCTAGAGAAAACTGAAAGGGACAATAAACAATGGACAATCTAGAATCACAGACAACATTGGCCACACGACACAAAACAAAGAAAAACAAAACAATGGACAATCTAGAAACACAGACAACATTGGCCACAAGACACAAAAACAAAGCTAACAGAAAACTAACAAGATGTTTGCTTCACTTTGTTTGGTCAATCTACAGCACTAAAATATGAATTACTTGTGACATAAAAGTAGTGCATATGCCAATATGCAAGATTCCACAAAATCATGAAATGAGTCTATAGTGAAATGGAATCTCATAATTTGCAAGAGTTGAGACATTAAATTTCAAATGAACGGTTCTATTTCTCGTGATATTATTATCATGGTCTAAACCTTAGTTAAATGCATACTAACAACAAAATTGACATAACAAGTTTTGGTAAAAATAAAAAATAATGATATTTACATCCTCAAAAATAGTTTTGCTTGAAAAATGGCAGTAAAATTCACATTATTTGTAAACTGTATTTCTGAACCACATGTCTATGTACTATCGGGGTAATTAGTCTATTGTCTACAGCATTACAAATTAGAAATTGATTAAATCAGACTTTTCCTCCAGTAGAAAACAATGTCTCGAATCTGATAAACTTGAAAATATTTGCTATGAATTGTATTTAAATGATCAGAAATGGTTTATTATGGGAGCATACAAACCTCCATCCATGAAAAATAATGACTTTTTGGAATACTTTACTAAATCACTAGACAAATGTTTTGTGTTATATGAAAACATTATTATTTTTGGTGACTTAAATTTTAACATGCTGTGTACTGACAAATCTCAAACTTTAAATGATATATGTGATATTTTCAATTCATCAC
Source organism: Gigantidas platifrons (assembly GCA_002080005.1). Lineage (NCBI taxonomy): Eukaryota > Metazoa > Mollusca > Bivalvia > Mytilida > Modiolidae > Gigantidas > Gigantidas platifrons. The sequence goes on along the minus strand of MJUT01059828.1, from coordinate 832,817 downwards.
AACTGGTTAAAGGTCCAACTTGATTTAAAAAGGGTTGTAATCCATCCCTTGTGGATGTTATTATCACAAATAAAAAGAATATGTGTTTTAAAACAACAAATAGTCCAACTGGTGTGAGTGACTGCCACAACATTATTTCTACAGTTGTGAAAGGAAATTTACCTACACAAAAACACAGGGAAGTAAAATATAGAAGTTATAAAACCTTTGATATTGATCAATTTACAAATGATTTACAGAAAATAAAGATTTCAGAAAATTGTACTGAGAAAGATTTAAACAGTATATATGATGAATATGAAAAAGACTTCAAAAACATATTAGATAAACATGCACATATAAAATCTAGGTGTCAAAGAAAAAAACCACTCCCGTGTATGAATAAAGAACTAAGAGGGGCCATATATCGAAAACAAATGCTTTATTCACAATATACTAAAAACCGGAGTAACAAAAATTGGGAGAAATTTAGAAAACAAAGTAATTTGGTAACTAAGATTAAGAGAAAATCCATGAAAGTATACTTTTTAGAACGTTGCTCTGGTGGATCAAAATCATGCGAATTTTGGAAAACAGTCAAACCATTTTTCTCAAAAAAGGGTAACTGTGGAGAACAAATAATTGTATTATTTGAAAATGACAAAATTGTAAATAATCCAAAAGAAGTCTCAAATCATTTTAATAATTTCTTCTCCACAGTAGCAGACAAAATTGGAACAGATGCGGTATATGACTCCTCAAACCATCCAAGTATTAAAGAAATATTGAAAAATAGAGAACAAGTTCCTGATTTTGAGTTTAATAAGGTAACAAATGAAAATGTTGATAACATTTTGAATAAAATAAACATAAAAAAAGCTACAGGAGCTGACGGTATTCCAGCAAAAATTGTAAAAAATTGTAAATCTTGTATTGCACCTCAGCTTACTACTCTTGTAAATTTGTCAATTGAAAATAATAGTTTTCCTGCTAAACTAAAAAAAGTGACTCCTATTTTTAAAAAGAGTGACCCATTAATGAAGACAAATTACAGACCAGTAAGTGTCTTACCTATTTTTTCTAAAATTTTTGAAAAATTGTATGAAATTCAATTATCTGAATACTTAGATAAAATATTTAACCCATTTTTATGTGCTTTCAGACGTGGACATGGATGTCAGACCACACTACTCAGATTGTTGGAAGACTGGCGTGAAGCCCTTGACAAAAATCAGTACATAGCAGCGGTGCTTATGGATCTTTCTAAGGCTTTTGACTGCCTGCCCCACAATATCTTGCTAGATAAATTATCAGCATATGGTGTATCCCCCCATTCAGTTCCTCTTCTAATGTCCTATTTATCAAATCGAAAACAACAAATAAAAGTCAACAATGTTCTGAGTGGTTGGGCTGACATCCATAAAGGCGTACCGCAAGGGTCTATACTAGTGCCATTGTTGTTCAATGTATTTATTAACGATATTTTTCTTTTTGTCAAAAATGGAAATCTATATAACTATGCAGATGACAATACTCTGTCTTTCTGCAGTCCTGATTTTGATTTATTAATTTCAACTTTGGAATCTGAGTCAAAAATACTTATCGAATGGTTCCGGGTGAATAAAATGCAAGCAAATCCGGACAAGTTTCAAGTTTTGGCTGTTGGCAAAAATACTTATGATAAAAACCCTTCTATACATATTCAAAATTCTGATCTTACTTGTGAAAAAACAGTTAAATTATTAGGTATTGAAATTGATTATCAGTTAAACTTTGATGCTCATGTCAGTTTGATTTGCAGGAGGGCTTCACAGCAATTAAATGTTTTAAAACGTTTGGGCTCTCTTTTGAACAGACTAAGTAAACTAACTATTTTTCATACTTTTATTCATAGTAATTTTAACTTTTGCCCTTTGGCATGGCACTTTTGTACTGAGAAAAATTCAAAAAAGCTAGAAAAGGTGCAGGAAAGAGCACTCCACTCTGTTTATGAGGATTACAACAGCTCCTACATAAAGCTATGAAGATAAGAACAATGGCTCTAGAAACTTTTAAAATTGTGAACAAAATAGCTCCTGTGTGCTTACAAAATTTAGTTAGTGTAAAAAATTCTAAATATTCTTTCAGGTATGTAAATGTTCTGGACGTGCCACGGGTAAAGTCAACTCATTACGGTAAAAAATCTTTCAAGTTTGCTGCTGCAACATTATGGAACAGCCTTCCGAACCATTTCAGGACTGAAAATAGTTTTTCACATTTTAAAAGTCTGATCCAGTCCTGGAGTGGTTCGAAATGTCGCTGTTCTGCTTGCAGATAACACATTTGTTTTAGCTGTTTTTCATTTACTTTTGCTTTTTGTTGCTCTTGGACTGTTATTGCTGTATTTTTATGTTTGATTTCTGCATGAATCTTATTTTTTAAATTGCATTTTTTGCACATCATTCCAGAAATTGGGTAATCAATACAGGTTGATATTATTTTATTCTTCTCAAAATTTTTATCATCTTAAATTATATGCTATAGTTTTAAGAAATTTTAATTCAAATTTTTTGCCAAATTTTTACTGTTTGCACATCTTTCCAGTAATTGGGTAATCTATACAGGTTGATATTATGTTATTCTTTACGAAATTTTTATAATCTTAAATATATGCTAATATTTTAAGAAATTTTAATTCATTCTAATTTGTTGCCAAATTTGTACTGCATGCTATAGTTGATATATGTATGTTTTAAATTAGTAATGTATGTTGTTATCTTGTGTTGTTCTTATGTTATGTATATGTTTTTATATTCGGTCAAAAGCTCTTCAGAGCTTGTGTTGTATATTTGATTTTATGCCGAATCAAAATAAATTTTTCTTATCTTATCTTATTACAAATCAATACATAAAAATATATATTCTAGCAAAAGTTCTAGCACTGACTACCATTCAATCTTTGTACATCAGGTCTTTGCTCTGCCATTGGTTATCCTAATGTATGGCCACACCCTATTCCAATACTGAAAAAATACATAAATATACAATACTTGTGTACTGTCGAAGCATATAGGTAATATGTGTATGAGGCTTACCTATATGTTTCGACAGTGCACATGTATTGTATTTATCCTGCAATTTTAAATCGTAAATAAATGTTTACTGGATGATGATAAAAGTATTTGAAATAATTTTGTGTATGTATTTGAAAACAATATCCCCCGATGAGCCCGGAGTGGGCGGAGCTTACATTTGTATGTTCTATTTATAACTGACCAATATCAAAAAAAATATTGGGCAGGCTATATTGGTCGGTAAATGCTGTCATTGCAGGATAAAATGAACAAATAAATATATCAAATGATAATCTCATTTTTAATGTACATGAAACAATTAGTTGTATCATTTACCAGTACAATAACCCCCTCTAATAAGGCCAACCCTTCTGCAATTACTAAGTGGACTTATAAGAGGGGTGGTCTCTCTTAAAGGCGGAAGTTTAATAGTATTATACTATGTTAGTGTATCTATCTAAAATCTTGTCTGATAAGAGAGGTGGTCTTTAGTGGGAGTGTCCTTGTTATCGTAGACAAACAAACTGAGTGAGTGATTGTTGTTTAATGCCAATTGAGCATTTTTCAGCTATATCATGCAGGGATATTTCTATGATATTATGAATATGTCCACATTGTACTGGACCAACACGCTGAATTATATTTTAATAGTGTTAGTTTACTGAAACAACATTCCACTGATAGCCATGTCGCTTTACTCTGACACATTCTCCAGATTCCAAGCCAACTATTCTTTGCTTTTTTTTCCTTAATGTTGTCTGCTTAGCAGAGAAACAGCAAATAGAAATTGTATAGTCTTTGGCTCAACCCTGACCAGGGCTCTAACCCATGATCTACAGTACTCAAGGAAAGCATGTTACCAATTACACCACTGATGCATGCATATAAACAAGCAAAAGCAAAGTATTTAGTTAAGCTATACAATACGTACCTTAAGTTCTGGTTTGCTTCCTAAGACTAGGTACCTTAAATAGGCACTGAAAAATAATTAGTACTACTTGTATAAAACACAAACTTCCTTTAACTTCTTCTGGATTAAGCTATAGATAATAAAGTTTTAATGTCTGTTTTTCATACATAGTCATAAATAATGAGTTCTACATAATATAACAGCATCATGATAATTTGAGCTAAATGGAATGTGTGAGGACAAATTAAAATAATTCTCTAAAATAATTACAATATACAATTTATATAGCTTCTTGACAAGGTCAATGCAAGAATTTAATTACCAAATATAAATACAGTCAAACCTGAAATAAGAGGTCACCTTTGAGACAAAGAAAAAAATGGCCTTATAAGACAGGTGACCTCTTAAAAGAAGTTCAATTCATATGAAGCTTTCTATGATGGGGCAAGAAAAAGGTGACCCTTTAATACAGGTGACTGCTTAATAGAGGTGACCGCATGGACAGGTTTGACTGTATACCTACCAAGGACAAATCGAAGGTTCGATATATTTTTGATTTTGTTTATTAATCAAGTCAGCGTTTGGTAAATATTTAGTTGCTAAATATATCTACAATCAAAGGGAGATAACTGTCATTTTGACACTGACAAAGTGTTTGAATTCTGCACAAAAACTGAATTTTATAAATTGATATTGTACAAATGACCAAGATATAGTTTTTCTGGTACCTGATTCATGTTGAGCGATGGTAAGAAACGATGACAGTATAAGCATAGACTTCAGAGAGAACACCATCAAAAACTATTAGAAAGACGTTTGTTTCTGTCTGATCTTTTTTAAATATATTGCTGTTATTTTGAGATTTTTGACATTGCAGTATAAATACAATATATGTACATTGATGCAAAATATAAAAATGCATTTGCACCCACAGCAAAGCAGGGCAGAAAAACTCGCCAAAGGCTTGCTTGTCTCTCTGTTTCTAAAGCTTGTTCAAATAAATTTTATATTTTCCGACAATGTACGTATATTATTATCTATGTAACCAACTCACCTATATAAAACAGAAAGATATGTTCCTGTGCCTGCTAATATATGCCACCATGCATGTAACTCAAATAGAGGTGAAAATGGTCCTAACATGTTACTTCTGAAAAACCTGCAAAATATATTATTGAAATTTATAATATCACACAAATTTTACCAAATATGTCTACAAGACAAAGCTAAGTAGCATGTAAGTGTCAGTGTTATTGACAATGGGCATGGAATGCAATATGTTTTGTGATCTGGCAAATAATATTTATGTAATTGTAATACCAAAAGCCACACTGGCTATTGTACAACTTAGAATAAAAGAAAACAAGAATTCTGAGAGTATTGCACATAGCAATACATTGTCCCCTACCGGCCGCAAAAATCAGAGGACCTAACATATTAGAAGTATCACCTTGCAGTGACTAGATTTTAAATTACAACTTCAAGGGCCATAACTCAGCCAAAAATCATTCGACCAGAATGAAATTCGAACTTAAACTGTAACTCATCTAGATATAGCCACATACCAAATATCAAGTCAATATATCAAAAGACGTAAAAAAAAAGTTCGGAAACTTAAAATTTGAACAAAAAATACAAGTTCAAGGGCCATAACTCAGCCAAAAATCATTCGATCGGAACAAAATTCGAACTTAAACTGTAACTCATCTAGATATAGCCACATACCAAATATCAAGTCAATATATCAAAAGACGTCAAAAAAAAGTTCGGAAACTTAAAATTTGAACAAAAAATACAAGCTCAAGGGCCATAACTCAGCCAAAGATCATTCGACCGGAACGAAATTCGAACTTAAACTGTAACTCGTCTAGATATAGCCATATACCAAATATCAAGTCAATATATCAAAGGACGTAAAAAAACGTCTGGAAAACTTAAAATTTTAATGTGACGGACAGACGGACAGAACCTAAAACTATAGTCCCCTTCGGCTTTGCCGGTAGGGGACTAAAAAAAATATCTTACAATTGCCCATGTACCAGTTTAACCCCACCACATTTTTGTGCCTGTCCCAAGCCAGGACCTGGATTTCCACCGTCATATGTCATGGTCTTTTTAATGTTCAATGATTTGAAGTCAGAGGTGATTGTTTGATTTGTTGATGTTGGTAAAATTGTTGACCTTCACTGCTTAAATTTTCTTTTTATAATGTCAATTACTCCTTTTCCATACAAAATTTATACTATTTTAGTAGTTGGATTTCCTTCTACCATGACAATCAGGCCCTATCGCCACTAAGGCAAGTTAATTAATTCCAATCTGTGGTAAGAACTATACCATGTAGTTGTTACAATTTTATGTGATAAAAGTTTGTCAGTTACTTGTGGACAACAAGTCGGTGGTTTACTTCCAGTAGACATGTCTCCTCCTCCAGTAAAACTGGTAGCAAACATTTTCGAAAGTAGCATTAAACAACCAAATATACTAATCAAACCCATTGTGTTATTTACATGGCAATAGTTGTTTAACAGCTGACAACTGATGGCTATGAGCAGATTTCCTCTTAATCCTGTAGTTAAGACAGGATCAGTACTGCAATAGACATACTTCGTGGACAAAACCTTTTTTTTTTTGGTGTATGACAAAAACTAAAATGTGGAGGGTGCAATGGGTTTGTTATACAATCCTGTCTAAATCAAACCTCCTTAGTGCCAACTTTTGTGTTCGGAATAGACAAATGTTCAGTTTGTACTGGTTAAATTAACAAAGACTTCCTATATTGAGACTTTATTTAAAGCTTGATTTATACAGGTTAAATTAACAACATTTTCCTACTTTGGGAATACATATAAAGTTTGGTTGATACAGGATTCTGTTGTATTCAGGGATTAGGTTTAGATAGTTATATTATACATACCTGAGGCCATGGCAAAAGTGTTGGTCTATAGTCCACAGAAGGAAACCTGAACCATAAGTTAGAGTGGCAACTATGAATATATTTCTAGCTTCTTTATATTTTCTGAAGAAAAAGATACATTGTAGATATCAACAATCAAGTCAATTATAACTTTAATATCAGGGGTTGAACAATTTTTTGGGCATGCCCAAGACCCAGGTTTTTAAAACTTTTTTAAGCCTAGTCCGGTCAGTGATTTGCCAAGTCCCAATTGGTAGGATAAAATTTGAAATTTTATTTTGAATATTAATATTTTACAGTAACAAATAAAGTAATTTACAACTATCGGTTGTTCAATTACAATATTGTTAGTCATTAATACAATGTATATCTAGTAATTTGTGCAATTAATGCAGCAAAAGTTTTACAACCATTAATATTTCTTTAGTTTTCACCCAGGTCAAGTCCATTTTTAACTTGTATTTCACATATCAATTCATAATCTGAAAATGGTTTTCAAGCTATGACAACACCGTAGCCAGTATTAAACAAACTTTCAAGACGTTTTCTCTGACTGTCATCTAATTTCAATAATGACTGGCCTATCGGGGTGTCAGCAAAGGCCTGAGAAGGGCCGGCAGCTGCCTGGGGATCAGCAAGTTCCTTCAACCAATGCTTGACACAAAACAAGTGCTCATGGTGTTTATCGTGTAACTTCAGTCCATCAATGAGTAAATTTTTAGTTACCCCAGTAAGGGCATCTTTACTATCTGACAAGTGTACTACAGTACTTGCAGTACATTTCCTGAGCATTCTTGTTAAAGACGACCAAAGAAAATTTATCTATCCATGGTGTTTTGAAATGTTGTCGTTCATTTCTCCCTATCATACTTAAGATCTTTATTTCTGAGAGTTTCAAGATCAGTTTGCTTGTCGTTCGCTTTCCGTTTTTCCGCTTTTTTAACTGTAAAATTAAAATTAAGCAACAACATTTTTCTCAAAAGTTGTCAAAATAAACATACGATTGATCAATGTTATTTCGACGCTTGACATTACATAGGTATGTGGGAAGTGCATAAGGTGATTCGGAACTCATTAATATTCATGAGGAATATCGATCCGTTAAGGATGTGTATTACCGTTCTTAAAATAGCTTTTTAGTACTTATTTACAGTGAAAGGAGACGATTGACAAAAACTTGCATGTGATTTGAATTGAAAACAAGATGCTTAGAAAAAAGTGGAGTTTTTATTTTATTAAAGGCATGCCCGAAGTTTCAATTTTCTAGTCCCGGGCATTGGACTTGAGGAATTTTCAACCCCTGAATATTCTTATAACAAAAACATAATAAAGTCATATTTACCTCATGCAACTTTTCTTCTCTGCTTATGATCTTGTGATCAATTCATATGTTAATCATTACCAAACAATGTTATATAATTTTCTCTGTAAACAAGTTTTCCACACTACATTTGTCCTAAGATTTAAATTACATAATGTTACTTTTCAATAACTATGAATTAATTTATTGTTGTAGACAGAATGAAAATTTAACCTTCCTATTAACACTAGAATTTGTGCTTTTGATAATTTTAGTCAATATTTCCCAATCTAATTTTTTACTTTGTGCATACTTTGTAGTACTCATAAACTTTACAAAAATTTGCATAAAACATGTGTTCACTATTTAGTTGTATACAATATAATGGACTGACCTAAAATTATAAACACAAACCATCATCATGGATATCACAACAGTAGCATATGAACACTGAAAAAATACAGAAAAATACAATCAAATCTATGTATAAATGCCACCCAAGGAAACCTAAATATTTGGCCTTTTAATGAGCAGTTGCCCTTTATATACAGGTTTAGATTATATGCACTATTCATTAATGGCAAAAATGAGACTGCCCTTTATAGACAGTGATTTGTTTTATTGAGGTTCCCTTTAAGGAAGGTTTGATTGTATATTTCATATAGCAATAAAATATAGTTAATACATGTAAATATCAACTGTTCAGTTTGTAAATTTTCATTAAGCTTTTGATAAAAATGCATATTGTACTATCCACCTATATATGTTGTCATTCATTCTAATGATACTGTGTAGTCTTTTTCAGTAGAAGTACTAGTGAATCTGTGCTAAATTTGTATTGTTTATATCTGTTGTTGGAGATCCAATTATCAGAGTGGGAGGATCTCATTACTGGTAACTAGTTTAATATATACCACATGTTTGTGTCTGTTCAAAGTCAACACCTGAATTTCCAATGCCATGTCATGGTTTGTTTTGTGTTTAATAGTTTGAGATGAGGGGTACTTTTTTGTTTTGTTGATATTGGTGGAATTGTTGACAATCACTTCTTTCCATTAATTTTTTTAAATAATTTCCATCAAATATTTAAGGTTTCAAATACATACACACTTTAATAACATGTATAACTTTATCACATAATATTGTGTTGATTGTACCTCACCATGACCAGGATTCAAACGCATAGCTTTAGTGGTGATAGGCACTGATTGTATATATAGGTAGTTGTAGTTGTAAACTACCATATGAGTAGGATCTCAATGGTCCCTGTATTTTCAGTCACTTATTCAATATTCCATTACCTACAGTAAGCGAGCAACCCCTTGTCAACAAAATAATTCAATTTTATCTACTTACCTGAAAGAATAATACATTTTTGGTATGTAAATACACCTGAAAGAGAGAGAAATATTCAATAGTAAAATATCATTCTTATTGCAAATCGGGTAATATCAATTACAATTACAAAAATATTTAAATGTCACACAAATCTTTACCAAAGTTTAAATTTATAATTATTATAGGCATAACAAAAATATCATTTTGACACTATAGTACAGAGATGGAGTGTGACACTATAGTACAGAGATGGAGTGGGACACTATAGTACAGAGATGGAGTGTGACACTATAGTACAGAGATGGAGTGTGACACTATAGTACAGAGATGGAGTGGGACACTATAGTACAGAGATGGAGTGTGACACTATAGTACAGAGATGGAGTGTATGTTTTGTATACTATGTTGAAATTCATAGCAAAATGACATCATAATTAAGGAATCAACATACAACTTGAATACAATTTTTGTGTGTGATTATTGTCATATTATTGATTTCTTGTCTGTACTTAATTGTGGGAAGGAATTTTCTGAATTTTTACACCTGTTATTTAATCTGTTTCATAATATTTGTGAAAAATAGCTAAATAATAACTGGGACACCAATCAATGGGCCATTATCACAGCATTTTAACATTTGTGTCAACTGTTTCTTGGTCCATTATTCTATGCTTGTTTTATAGTTTTTCAGGGATTTTTTTTGTTTTATTAGTTTGCAATAAATTGTCATCATAACATATATTTTCTAAGCTATTACATATTGCGTATATATTTTTTTTATATTTCAAACTATTTTCACTGCCTTTATAATCCTATCATTGTTAAGACAAGACATTCTGTATGGAGTTCATGGTGAGATGTACTCAATACAACATTATGTGATAAGTTGTTAGTGACTTGTGACAGGTTGGTGGTGTTCTCCAGTTTCCTCCACCAATAAAATTGACTGCTACGATATAACTGAAATATTGTTGAAAGCGGCGTTAAACACCATAAGCCAAACTAACCAAGCTTCTGTAATGATTGTTGAATTTATAATAGCTTGCAACATATCTACCATCAATTAGTATTAAGAAATATTGAAACAGAAAATTACATTCTTGGTAAAAAGATTCAGTTAGAAATTAGATTAAATGTGGGAAATGATACTGGTATTAAAATCATAAAGTTTTAAAGACAGCCATATTATAGTACACAAGCCTTCTGCAGTAGACATTTTACATGTTAAAATATACTTACTGCAGTTACAAAAATGCAATAGAGTAATAAGCCTATCTTCAATGGTTTATTATGATGAAAGCGAGGTTTGTCTACTTCTAAACTGAAAACAAAGCAAATAAATGAAAATCAAACAGAGAGCATATAACCACTTAAACAGAATGACATACATACCGTATTGTAATCTGGTTGACAACCTAAATATATTACAGTAGTTATAATGAAAAGAAAGTTTAATCAATGATGGTCAACATTTCCACAAATAGCAAAACAAAACAAACAATCATCTCTCACCTGAACTTATTGAACACAAAGAAAACCATGACATACATATACTGTTGGAACTCCAGGTCCTGGTTTGGAACAGGTTCAAAATGGAAGCAATAATAATGTGGAACTGATATCTTGCATACACAAGACATTATTGTTGGTAATTACAAATTGAAATAAAAATGCATCATTATTGATAAATCTGAACTTTTCAAGCTCAAAAATGGCAATTGTTGCTCCTCGTACAAGAAAACATAAATCCAACTTTCATAATATGATCAAAACCATAATATCCCCTGGGTTGATAATTAGGATTATCACCAAGTGTCAATGTATTTGAAATATCCACCACCAACACATCTAGTTTGGCAAGGGAGACAAATGTTATAGATTGGAAACCAATTATCTACCGACAGTTAACTTAAAAAGTGTACTGGTTTAACAAATTTGTTGAGATACAGAATAGTCAGGTAAAACAAATGTACGTTTCCAAAGCCCTAGCTATCATTTTAGAAAGTGGGCAAGTGTGACACAGCTCCCCTTATAACCTGTACATTACCAGTACAAACTGTAGTTCAAATTAATCAAAACTTCATCTGTATTTTTAGCTTGACAGATAGGCTACTGGTCAAAATATTATATATAAGTATTATATATATACCATGGATCTTACGAATTAACTTATTTAAACTAACGAATCCGAAGGATGAGTTGGTTTAAATAAGTTCATGAGTAAGATCCATGGTATATATGGTTTGTAACAGAAATTACATGATGATGTCAAAATCATGGAATAGCATCAAGATATTCATGTTAGACCATGGTTTGTAAAAGTTCACTATTTTTAAGTTGATTACTGCATAAAAACATTAATGGAAAAATGTGTATTTATGTTACAAGTAAAGAAATTGTATGCTTATGATAGATTTTAGATATACAAATTAATTACTTACTGTGAATATATAAGAAATGCAGATCCATAAATCATAGGCAGTTCATCAAATAACTGAAAAAAACATAAAGTTGGTAAACAGTACTGAAAATAGATACTGCTAATGAGTGGTCTTTATTTGGTACATTGAGTGTATGTAGTAGAATTTGTTTTTTATAATAGTAGACAAAACGAGATTGCTATGTTTCTAACACCATGACAAAAACATTGGAAATCTGATAATGCATTAAAGTAGAATGCTGCCATGTCACAGAAGCTCAAGATAACTGGAAACCATTCATTTCAGTTTGACACACGAAATAGCAACAACATGCCTAATTAAAACACATTTGTTTGCTAGTGAATATATCTTACAACTTTTTAACAGGTGTGGACATCATAGGAAGATGTCTCACCTATACCTGTGAGTGAGTGTGATTGCTTTAAACACCAAGAGTCATTTTCCGCTATATCATGGTGAGAAAATTTTGATGAAATGGTGATGTTGATGTCGGCTTGTATTAGACAAACACGTTTAGATGGATTTTTACAACACAAGCTCACTAAAACTACATTCCGTGGATAGTCATGTCGATCTACTAGAACACATTATCCTGCTTCTGAACCAAATACTCTTTGCTCTTACCACATCATGCTACATGCTTAGTGGAGAAGCAGTAAATACCAAAATCATAGTCTCTGGTTTGACCCAATGGGGGCTCAAATCCATGATTTACCACACCATGAGGTAAGCACATTTATTGCTAACCATTACACCGCCTATGTGGTTAAATGAATAATGAAAATTAGATCTAATCATCAGTCATGGCACATTTATGTTACATGAAGTCAGGTTTGCTAGTAGTAGTAGTATGTATACCATATGATAATTAAATTGACTAAATATAAATCTGTTATTATCACAATTTAGTTTGATTTTTGTTTTGATTTTAACAGGCATGCACAAAATCTGTTTATGGTATATATTTGCAGATCTAGATGTGTTGTTGACGACATTACAAAGCAGTCAAACATTTAGTATTTTATAATATTTGGTCAATTATCACTTGAACACACAATGTATGTTAATGATATTTAATTACTGTCAGTGACAATATTTTGACCAATACTATGAAGAGCTTAAGGTATACATACATGTATATATATATATATTGTATGTATACGCAAAAACATGTCAAGGTCTATATCTATGCTACCACTGATATTTAAGTTTGTTCAAATCCTTAAATTATATCCACTTCCATCTCAAACTATAGATAAAATGCACCCCTTTTACATTTGACAAAAATATTGATACATTGTATTTTTTTCTGTTAATATTATTGCATGTGTTATAAAGCTTTTATTATTTGTTGCGTTTTACAAATTATAGAAGGGGCCATCGTGGCCGTGATCGTATGGTAGTTGAATTTACAACTACATATGCAATCAGTGCCTATTGACAACTGATGTTGTGAGTTCAATTCTCGATCTCGAGGTCAGTACAACATTATGTGATAAAGTTTGTCAGTGACTTCACTTGTGACAGGTAGGTCACAGGTTTTCTACGGGTCCTCCGGTTTCCTCCACCAATAAAACTGACTGCCACGATATAACTGAAATATTGTTAAAAGTGGCGTTAAACACCATCAAACAAACAAATAAACAAAAACGAATTATAGATTCAAGATAGTACAATTAGCCATAATTCTCCTTGTTAAAGAGTTGAGTCTTAACAATTTGCATTATTTGGTATTTTTTTCAACTGTACCTGCATACTATATAGTAATGTCATATGAAAGCACCAGGATCCAAGTCCAACAGCTGAAAAAAGTCAAGACATATCATCATTGTAAAAGTATTAATATAGATGGTATGCAATTTGTATGCTGATTTTAACATGAATAAAATTATAAACAAACATTGCTCACCATACTTGTAAAAAATAGGGAGACTTGATTTCTCCCTCCAGAGAATAAATACCACTGTCAGAACAGTTCAAAATTCTAATAGAAAAATCATAGAAACAGAGACAAAATTGAAACCCTGAGTGAACACACATATGTATGAGCACTCAAACTTTCCTGGCTTTTACCTTCTTTAAAGAACCAGTTACACCTAGACATACACATACATGTACATAGAATCCATGTGTTTTATATTTTGCATACACCAGGATATATTTGCTGGCATACAGTACTCATTTATAAAAATGTACATATTACACCTTATTTTAAGACCAGTCTTGAGCCTGGCTTATGCTTGGTTTCTGTCTAGTTCTGTTTGTTTTATATAACTTTTACACTTGGTTTACATGTGATTTCCTTGGGACTGTCATGATCGTATGGTAGTTGGATTTACAACTATCTATGCAAATTCATCACTAAAATCGTGAGTTTAAATCCCACTCAAGGGAAGTGATAAAGCTTGTCAGTGACTTGTGGTTAAGGTCACTGGTTTGCTCTGATATCCTCCACCAATAAAACTGGCCACCACGATTATAATAACTGAAATATTGTTGAAAGGGGTTTATATTTGAATATTCAAATGAAGGATGAAAAAAAA
>MJUT01059828.1:804246-816261 GCA_002080005.1 Gigantidas platifrons | reverse complement strand
TACCCATGGTATATCGAACCTCCTACCCATAGTATTTTGACCCCCCTATCCATGGTATTTTGACCCCCCTACCCATGGTATATCGACCCGACTACCCATGGTATTTCGACCCTTCTACACATGGTATATCAAACCCTTCTCTTTAGGTAGAAATGAGGGGGTTCAAAATACAATGACGAAAAATCGACCCCAGGGTCAATATATTATATGAAAATTGACCCCGGGGTCAATATACCATGGGGGTAAAAATACCATGACACCGATAATTCTCAGTGTTTTTTTTATTCAATTTTTATGCATAAAATTGTATAAAAATTTCTTTTTTTTAATAAAAATATAACCCACATCTAAAATACATGTGTATGTCCAATTTACATTCCCTTGTCCTTTTGTATTTGAAAAGTTGCTTAATCTATTCTTGAACAAACATTGGGCATGCTGTTATTAATATAGTTATTCATTTGATTTCTTTAGTTTAAACCAGCATTTTTGTTTCTTTTTCAGAATAACCAGTAGTTAATTATTTTCTCATTTTCACTGCAAGGCCAGGAGTTTTACTGAACGCATCATAATTCAAGTAAAAAAAACTGCTTAATCCATCAAACCTAACTCAGCTGTATATCATAAAATGACATATTTCAATAATAATGTTACACTATATGACATCCAAATATGGATTCAAAATTTGGGGGGACCGGGTGGCTCAATGAGTTAGGTCGCTGGATCTAACAACTCATACAAGCCTATCACCAATACGGCGTGGGTTCGCCCCCGGCTTTGTAAATTACAAAAAAGGGTGCACTCGACTCGCAACCGCAAGTGATAAAGTTTACCAGTTGCTTGCCCATGGTCGGTGGTTCTCTCCGGGTACTCCAGCTTCCTCCACCACTAAAATTGGTTGCCATGATATAGCTGAAATATTGTTGAAAGTGGCGTTAAGCATCAAAAATCAAATCAAATCAAATCAAATCAAAATTTGACCAGGCATTCATATTTACCATTATTCCAATTTAATGTACTTACAGTTAAACTTTCATTTTGCATTTGGTTTAAGAATTAATAAATGTAATACAAGTAAAACAGTGAGAGTTAACATGAATTATTTATTTAATTTTACTATTAAGACATTTTAATGAATGGAGAGATTACACACAGTGTCTTGTACTACTAGTATATCTAGGAGATATCTGGATATTGATAAATGAACTATTATGTAAACATTTTTCATGTAATACTAATCAATATGTATTTATTAAATAATCATATCAGTTTTACACAGGTGGTCCTGAATGTTTATTTAGCTATCAAGTAATTATACCACTATCTTACATACTTGTTTGACAGGGCGCACTACGTTTGAGCACATTTTCAATTTTAGGTGTGTTACGTTTGAGCGCGAATCTTTCCTACATTTGAGTGCATTTTACCTGTGGTTTACCTGGGGAATTTAATATCTAAAAATGTGAAAAATAGAAATAAAAATATATACATGTGTACACTTTATTATAAAAGATTACAGCACTAAAAAACTCATCATAAAACATTTTGGCCTTTCAATATAGCTTTGCACTCTGTGTCTATTCTTATTCTGCACTTGCAACTGTATTTTGTGCATCTCCAGGAAATTTCCGAATTCTTTAAAACTCTATCGACTCTAAAAGTGTGGCCATTGTAAATTAAACTTTTCTTCTCTCTATTTGTTTCTGCTATGAAAAACTCCATTTTTTTTCATACACATACAAGTAGTAATATAAACAGTATAAATCATAAACAGTACTCACAAATGAAAGGAATTAGGTGAAAAACCGTATGTAAACTAAATCTTTAAATTATTTTTTTCATTATCAAAATCATTTTTAATAATTTTTTAAAGATCATTTTATAATAATTCCTTAAAAGTTTTATAATTTTAAAATTTTTCTCAGGTAAATAGGTAAGGTAAAATGCACTCAATCGTGTATTTTTTTGCGCTCAACACGTAGGATTTTTTGCGCTCAAATGTAGGACTAATGCGCTCAAACGTCGTGCAACAGTCTGACAGATCATAAAAGATTGTAGATATATGTGTATTAATATTATCAAATATATAATCAACTATGGGAAATCGTGTCTTTACACATTTGTACTTGGGATGGATAAACAGACAGAAAGTCACAGGACATAGTCACATTACACAATATATTTTTTGATTTGGAAAAACCTCTAGGACAAAAAGGCACATGACAAAAAGTCACAATTCATATTTTTGATTTAGAAAAACCTCTAGGACAAAATGTCACAGGACAAAAAAAATCACATATTTTTGATTTAGAAAAACCTCTAGGACAAAATGTCACAATTCATATTTTGGCTTAAAAAATGTTATAACAATAACATGTCAAAATACACATTTAACCTGTAAAAGTTAATACTTTTTTAAATTATTGTTTGCTTAACACTACAATGTTAATTTAATGACCATTGATTTGTTTAATTATCTCTTTATACGATTACTTTTCATTATTATCCAAATAAGTCAAATTTTGGCTCATTCTAGAAAAGCCATAAACACCTTTTAATTTTTTTTTATTTTACAATTACTGGTTGCTACATGTATGCAAGATATCATACTCCTTGATGTATGGCTGCAAATTCTGTTTGATTAATTTATAAATTAAAATGATTTGCAATACAACTTCTAAAGAAATATATACCACAGTACCATTATTTAAACTACAAAACAAATGTAATACTTATAAGACAGATTTTTTTTTTAACTGTCTTTGTCTTTTTAATTGATATTTGACCAAAGTTATATTAAATATATGAGATGTGACTTGTGTTAATTAATTTTCATAAAAAAGATATTTCTGTTTTTTATGATACAGAACCTGTAACTGTCAAAAGTATGGGTTATTATCTGCTTTTGTTAAACAAGTTAAACTACCTAAACAAGTAATAATTTACAATAATTTAATCACTTGTGAAAGGTTTTTTCCTTATTTCATGTTATTCTGGAGTTTTCTTTAGTTATTTAAATTGTAACATCATGTGTCCATCATACAGCTGAATTTTGATAGATCTTTAGAAATATATGGTCATTTTAAGGCATGTACATGTATGCTTTTAAGTATTCATTACTCATAGTCATTTCAATATTGTACATGTTTTTAAATGATAGATCTTTACAGACCTATACCAATTCTATATATAATAGAGCTACCGAACAATGGTTCCAAATTTGTAAACAACATTTATCATACATGTGTTGGCAATGCATACACATGACACCATCTCTATGTAAAGAGCGGCAGTTGTAGTCATCATATGGTAGTTGGATTTACAACTACCTATGCAATCAGTATCTAGCATCACTAACATTGTGAATTTGAATCCAGCTCAGGCGAGGTGCACTCGATACAACATTGTGATAAAGTTTGTCAGTGACTTGCGACAGGTCTGTGGATTTCTCCGGGTACTCTGGTTATCTCCACAAGTAAAACTGACCGCTACAATATAGCTGAAATATTGTTAAACACCATAATGCCCCCTCAAAAAATGAAAGTACCAACTTCAACATGTACAATGTACATGTAGCACATAAATTTCAGTATAAATACATTGTATTTGTTAAAATATTAGTTCATGTAGCAAAATTCTTGAGGTACACCCTCATTTCTATTGTCCCTTAATTCCACTGATCTGATTATACTAAAAGGCAATGTCCTACTAAAAAGTTTTACGACTTGAAATGAATAGCAAACAACTTAAATATACAAAAAATGTAGATAAATACATACTAAATACTGAAGCATTACACCACTTATATCTGTACTCCATGTGATCAGTAAAAGCAAAATACAGGGCAGCTAGAGATGGTATGATGAAAATTAGGTTGCTTATAGTATTCCCTGGAAAGAAAATGCTCTCGATCAAACAATCATAAAGTGTCACAATTTGAAGTACAATATGATTAAAATCATGTGCATGTGCATGTACATGTATGTAGGCATTGTCGTTGTCGTGATCGTATAGTAGTTGGATTAACAACTACCTATGCAATCAGTGCCTAACATTAACTGCCTATCAGTATCACCACTAACATTGTGAGTTTGAGTCCCACTCAGACGGAGCGTACTCCATACAACATTGAGTGATAAAGTTTGTCAGTGACTTGCTGCAGGTTGGTGGTTTTCTCCGGATACTCTGATTTCCTCCACCAATAAAACCGACCTCCAAAATATAACTGAAATATTTTTTGAAAGTGGCATTAAACACCATAAACCAAACCAACATGTGCATGTATGTATGCTTCAATCCATTAACATCAGAGTGACACAAGAGGATTTATCTTGATGTCCACATAAAGTTAAGAAAATTCCTTTCAATTCTCGCTGACTTCATTTTCCTGCCTGCAACAAAATCTGAAGGCCAACTTTTGTCGTGTATGACGTGCAATGTGGCGATAATTGGTTCTTGACCAGTATTGGTCACCCCAGCATTTGAGTAATGATGCAACTTTGTACCTCGGTAAAAAGCCTCAATAATGGCTTCTATAACATTCTTACATATTTGGTTTCTCGTCATGTAATAATTACATCATATTGATACTTAATTAGGTGTGAGCAAATTAACATGAATTAAATCATAATGAATTTGAAATGCTTGGAGTTGTCTTCATTTAGAGCCGACTTAAAATCGTTCAAAATAGTTTCAATCACCTTTGTTTCGTCATTTCACTAAATTAATTTTTTGGCTGAAAATATTGTATTATAAATCTATTCTTGTCCACACATGCAATAGTAAATAATCATGATGTGATGATGGTTTACTAATAACCTAAAGAAGAAGGAAGATGTTAATGCTGACACCATGATTGCTGGAAATAGTTTTATATAGCACTCATTCTAATGAAATGTGGCCAAAGTAGTGTTTTTCGTGTCGCATATAATGATGGGCGATTAAAAATGATCTTGCATGAGTGTACCAGGTGACGAAAATTCGATTTTCTCTTCAATGGGATGTTCAATTGACAATTAAGAAAAATTGGACTACCTTACGGTATTGTTAAGGGCTGATTTTCAGGGTGTTAAATTTCAGTTGTGTGCGAAAACGTCATGTCGATTGGAAAGATGTCACTATTAGATGCTTTATTTTAATTTGCCTTGTGGTGAAGACGATAAACATTCAACAACTTTTTATGCACAAAGGTGTTAGGAATGTATTAAAATTATTTTTGTATGAGTCTTACAAAATAGGCTTGATATCACAATATAACTTAACTGTCGCAAAAATGCTCCTAACTTCCGTAACACTTTCAAAATCAATTGTTGAGAAATCATACCAAGCAACTACATTTTGTAAATTTAAACATTTCAGATGACAGATAATTTTCATTTGCTGCTGTGTATTTTTAACAATGGCTTCCAACATTTGAAAGGATTTATACCGGACTGTAAAACGTGAGTTACTGCTTTTCGCCTGCACTATGTGAACTGTTCTGGTGATAGTTGAGTCGAAGGCGTTCATAGGTATTAGGTATTTACGAGTCAGGATTTATGCGGATATTGTCCGCAATTGTGCTCTTTACTCTTGGAGTTTTACTGTTGACTGTGTCCATAGCAAAACGTTGGTGACCTATTTTGGAGCAGTTTCAAGTTTGCAGGGGTGCTCTGGCTTCTAGAGTGAAGCAGTTGTGAAAAATTATGTCTCATCGGAAAGATAAATAAATATGCTAGCGAATGTCAACAAAGATTGTTTGAATGTGTGATTTTTTAATATTTTTTTCAAGCCTGAAACAGAACTGGTAGTGACTTGGCTACGTTGGTCGTTACATCCCTTGTTAGTATATACATGTAGGGTATATAGGCCGCGTGACCTCTATGAAAGCGATTCAAGCCCCTGTGAGTGCATCATACGTGTATATTGCTTTTCATCATACTACTTACAGAATTCAGCTATATATTTCGTTACACTGTAATTTTCTTCACACCAGTCTATTGTGGCAGTTGGATAGCCCCAAAATCCGTCAATGAAGCGTGGGGCCATTCTTATCTGTTTATCTTATATATTTACACTGTGCGTTATTTCACGTTTCCAGTCATATTGTAAAAAGAAAATAAATAAATATTTAAACACATTCATTCAACCAACATGTTAAATCAGAGAGATAGGTCTGGTTATTGAACCATTCAACTGCGCATAACTTCCTAATTTGTTTTGGTTTGTTTAGCAGACAACACAAATTCAAACCGGAAAATAATTTTACTCGATAATTTCCTGAGTCAATGACGGATATCATGGTGGTGGGAAATTGTTCTACACACATAGGCCTATATGTGTGGTTGACCAATAATGGTCGTAAAGATTCAGAGGTAAAGTAAGGATTTCGGCACAGAGATTATTATGCTTTTATGGGTTGTTTCCCCCTTGACATTCAGAGTCACAGTGTGTCTCCAAAACTTTGTCTTTATCTTTTTCTTTTTTTCCTTTCTTTTTGTATTTTCAGTCTTAATATGTCTTCAAATTACATTTAATCATTACAAATCATATGTGTATTTTATGTTCTTTAATTTGTAAATGATTATTCTGCTCAGTATTGGGCTCCATGATTGGAAAATAAAATATCTTGTATCTGGTATCTTGTATCTTGTTCATGTATTTATACTTCTTTGCCTAAAGACAGAGTAAAGTGAGACGGACGTACGAAGATTCCGTGAGTCGAGAGGGGGAAATATTTAAGAAAATGCTGAATGCGTGGATGCAAAATAATAATAATAATAAAAATGACCAGTTAACCAAGGGTATGATCATACCAAAGTATATGTTTGTGCTTGACAAGAACCCCCCACTCATTTCCTAACCATTCCTACATCTGATCTCTGACGAAACCACAGATATATAGCTGAGTAATCACATATCTTACGTATTTTTGACTTGCACTGTAAACATTTCGGCTTTAGTGGTAAATTCATAATGTCTAAAAGTCGCTTGACTAACTGTTAAATTAATCATCTCAGTCACTTATTTTGAACAAAATCAGCAATATAATAAATTAGACATTAAACTTAATAGTCAATGGAAAGTTAGATTGCATTTGACATCACACTCAGATCTCAGATATATATATACATTTTTGTATATTCATGGCTGCAGGCTAATTCAAATTCAAATTCCGAGGGTCGCTACAAATCTTAAATTTCAGTTCGTATGTTGGGGAATTATGTGGCTTTATTCAGTATACATATATATAATGTATGTACCGAATATACAAAAAATGTATGTATGATCAACCAAGGCAGATCGTTCCCAAGGAACGATACAGATCTAGAGCGCAGATGGGGCGATGCAGGATGAGCTCGAGAGGGGATACCCCTTTCGTTCATTCTCCCCCAAAACAATTTGAATACAGACTGGAGGAGATGCACTCTGAGGCCAATCGGGGCAGAATTTAACTGTTAGCGATTTTACCAGTTTTGCCATTTTTTTTTTTTTTAATTTGGGCAACCAAAATATGAAATTAAGACATAATTTTCTGTTACTCGTGGGTATAATTTGTCATACATTGATCCCGATGAGTAGTATATGATTTATCCCGTAGCACCACAGGAAGAATGTAATAATCCGAAAGGACAAAAGACACAATTGATATGCATAGATGTCAGAGGTTAAAGATCATCATGTACTTAGATGACGGCTTAGAGGGTGGCGCAAGTTATGAAGACGCATTAATTTCAAGTAAATTTATTCAGAACGACCTTGAATTTTTTTGTTTTTCTATCGCTCACGAAAAGTGTAACTGGATTCCAACTCATAAATTAGAGTGGTTAGGTTTTTGTTGGGACATGGCAGAAGGTAGTCTGCGAATTACAGACAAGAGAGTTAATAAGCTATAATAAAGGCTTCTTTATCTGATACAAAGATGTCAGACTGAGACAGTGTTGTTTCAAGTTAGATTTATAGCAGGAATCGTAGGACAGGTGATATCCACACAGGCAGTATTCGGGGATCAGGCCCGATTGAGAACCAGATATTTATATGAATGTGTATTAGGCAGTTTAAGCTAGAACTCCAAAGTAATGGTAAGCCATGACGCATTCAGAGAATGCAAATTTTGGGTGAATAACATAGATATGTTGAATGAGATAGGATCTCAGTTATGTCATTTGACGCATAACGAAGCACATGATTTTCACATATTTTGTGATGCATCAGAGACTGGCTTCGGTGGTCATTTGACCACATGTTCAGAGGACGAACCAGTTGCAACGTATGGCAGTTGGTCATATGATGAAAAAGCCCACAGCTCTACTTGGAGAGAGCTCGAGGCAGTTAATATGACATTGAAAAGTGTTATTGGCTACTTGAATGGTAAGGTTGTCAGAGTGTATACCGACAACAAAAATGTGCCACACATATTGAGGGTAGGTAGTAGGAAGAGAATACTACATGAAAAAGTAATGTCAGTACATAAACTAAGTTTACAAAATTCAGTTAAAAATGAACGCAGTTTGGATACCAAGAGAATCAAACGACAAGACAGAATGTCTTAGTAGAATATCGGATTGCGATGATTGGGAAATCGAAGACTTTATTTTTTAAATACTTGGATAATTTATGGGGTCCACATTCTTCAGATAGATTTGCTCATGATTAACGCGAAATGCAAACAATATTTTTCCAAGTTCTGGTGTCTCGGTACAGCAGGTATCGACGCATTTAGGTTTACATGGCAATGCACTAATAATTTGGTTAGTGCCCCCATCACGTTTTAATTCCACAGGTGACAAACAAATTGGAGCATAAAAAGTGTAAAGGTACATTGATTATTCCCGAGTGAACATTGGCCCCATTTTGGCCGATGGTAGTTAGTAAAGATGGTCATTTCAGAAAATTCATAATCGCACACATGCTTTCAAGGCGATAACTTAGTTATAAGAGGCAGAGGCCAAAATGGTATTTTCGGTTCACAGCAACTGAATTCTCGTTTAATAGCTTTAAGAATGCAATTTTAATTAGGTTAGTACTTTTATCAGGGTTTTTATTTATTTTAACAGGCATTAAGCTAAACCAGTTTGTTGACAACGCCATTCAAGATAGCGGTGTGAAACCAGGAAGTCACTTGTACAATTTATTTCAAAAAATGTGTGAACTCCTCGTGAATAGTAAAAGTGATAATACGGTAAAAAGTTATGTTTATGCATTCAAGCGATGGGAACGTTTTATTTTACAACACGGATACAAATCTTTACCGGTACATGATGCATTATACTGGACACATTTATTGAACAGTGGTTCTTCTTTTCATCTAGTAAATAACGCTTTTTATGGCACCAAATGGGCACACGAGGTGAATGGGCTACAAGATCCTACCACAAGTAGTTTTTTTATATCCGTACTTGAAGCATCAAAACGTACCGCTTCGAAGAAGACCGAGAAAAAAGATCCCATTTCGACAGAAACTTTAATTGAACTATGCACAATGTTTATGGATTCAACTGACTTGTTGATTATAAGAGATTTGACATTGATGTTAATAAGTTTTTCAGGTTTTCTCAGATATGACGAGATTAGCTCTTTGCGTTTTTAACAATATCAAAATTAGTGACAATTGTTTAATTCTGAATATAGAAAGGAGTAAGACTGTCAGACCAATATAGACAAAGTAATGAAATTCTCATATAGGTTCTACCCTAGCTTATCCATACACAATGTTGTTGAAACATATTAACCTAGCAGGTTTTAGCAGTGGTTCAAACAGTTTCTTATTTCGTCCAATCTATATATCTGGTCATACATGTAAACTTGTCAACAAAGACAAGAAATTTAGTTATACGGCAGCGAGAGAGGCTTTGGTAAAAAGGGTTAAATTGGTTTCTCCGAATTGTAACGTCGGTCTTCACTCGTTCAGGTCGGGAGATGCTACAACCGCAGCTAATGCTAATGTAAACGAGAGGTATCTGAAAAAACACGGTAGATGGAAATCCGATTCGAGCAAAGATCGGTACATTATTGATTATACACATAATCGCCTGAAAGCTTAAGTATCACAAATATTGGGATTGTAATTTTTCCTCTCTTTCTATGGCCCCCGTTCTTTGTGTTTTTCTATCACGTACGGCGGGCTGTCGGCAAATTGATATTTGCGTTTTGTTTATTATTTTGCCTTATACTTGAGAGTATAGATAATACTATCATTTCCAGTAGATACAGAGATTGGTTCGGAATAAAATATTTCAGAATACAATACCCCTGAATTTTCCGACTCTGCTCTCCCGATCCAGTCTATGTAACGCATATTTTAAGCATTGAAAACTAACATTTTTGTCTTCACGCATGAAACAATATTTCAAGTTTCAAAGACATGACAAGAATAAACAGATATTAATTTTCCTAAATCAACAATAGTGCCAGTATGTAATTGCCAATGTGTTCGACAAGTAAGTTAAATGCAGTACAATGTAACAAATGTACTCAGAACGGTCCAATAAACACTGAATATAAGTAGAGCATTTTGTGGTCAAAGGGAAAGCGACAAAGTTTTGATATTGTTAATTGCTACAAAACATATTTGGTTCCCGTGTGAGCACAAAAGTCACTCGTCTCTATATCGACAATATTAAGCATATGTACAATATAGTTTGCAAATGTAATGTTTATTTTAAGTTTAAACATGGTGGGGACATAGTGGAGAAAACAGTGCTACATCTATGCTAAAGGAACTAAAATGGCCAACTTTACAACAAAGAAGAACCAACACAGTAATGGTAATGATGTACAGGATAGTCCACCACCTTATAGCCATACCATCGCAAATGTACCTTACTCCTGCAACCACCAGAACAACAAGTGACCATGACCAAACATTCCAAATACCATTCTCGAGAATACAGAGCCACCAAAACTCATACTTCCCTTCAGCAATCCAAACATGGAATAGTTTTCCAGCAGTGCTAATCAGTGTTCCCACACTTGAAGCGTTCAAGATGGAACTGGCTCATGTACATAGACATTCACATCATAGTTTTAACTGTATATATTACTTTTTTGAGAAGTGTTTTTAATCACATGCCTCCTTGTCGGCGAATGTACATAGCACAAGTTTGATAATACTCAGGATCACTGAGGGATGAGCTTTATTGAGAGAAAAGCACGATTCATTTAGAATTCAACTTTGGCTTACTTATACTTAACAAAATTTGAACGGTAGTTATGACCCTGTGATTGCCTCTGTAGGTGTATTTTATACTTGCCGAATAACCCGATTTATGAATGACTCGTTCAAATTAGCCGTTTTTCAGAGGAAATAATTTTTAAACGATCGAGCTGTAAGTGAGATTTCGTTTAATGCTAGCGATCGTGCAAACCGGAAGACACTGCTTTACACAACATGTGTCGCAACCTTCCGTCCGGACAAAAATATAGACCATATATAGAGTCAATTGTAAGGGGACGAGTAACTTAAATATCAGAAAGAGCATGCATGCAACATTCATATATTATAAATCCCCCTTAAAATCGGGTACTTATATGCACGTTTGCTCATCTATCAGTATTTCTTTGTTGCAACGCGGATTTTGCGGACGGATATTTCAATATCTAGAAATTGATATTGTGTTTGCAGCGCCCTCCCTTGTCCGAGTGACGCCCTGCCCATTTTCTCTATTTGTAGCAGCGCCCTGCTTTGTGACTAACGTGGATGTCTTTTTCGTAAACACAAGTGCCCTTTTTATATGTGTTTTCATTTTTTGTCGCTTATATGTCGCCAGTTTGGTTCACGTTTCGAACAACTGTTTCATGTTTACATTGTAGCGCCCCCTATCTATTTGAATAGGTCAAAGTTAAATTTAGAACATAAACTAATGTAACGTATATCGATCGATTTTCTGATTAGATTTCATGGTAATTATAAAAATTTGAACTTTGAAATTCATATCATTCACAATGCCTTCCCGGAAGAGACGTTTGAAAGAAAGTGGCAAAGGAAAACAAAAGTTTGACATCGTATTTTTCAACTTCGTAAGGCAGCAACCATTT
>MJUT01059828.1:784148-801573 GCA_002080005.1 Gigantidas platifrons | reverse complement strand
AAACCCACAAATGCACTATATTTCACTTTGACTGTCACATTGATTTGCTTGCCCCTTCAAAACAGATGTGGTGTCTGGTAAACAGTTGATGCGAAATAAAATAATAATGTAATAGAATGTAAAACTGGTTTGTTGCATGTTATAGTAGTAGCTCATACACCAACTGTTCTTTCCATTTTTGACACTATTCAATAATTATATTACATGTAGTAGTTCCCCCTATATGTGAATATTGATGTCTCTGGAGTTTGCTCTCAATTTACTATTTCAAAGTTTGACATCTTTTTCTAGAAGTATACTGATATTTTGCGATTGTGCATAGCATACAAAAAATCTACATGCAAGCATGTTCGATCGTTTAACATCACCTTTGGTGCTATCATTTAACATGTGATGCTTAAAACTCAGTGTTTGAAAAACTGACCGATTAAGTACTCGTAACCTTTCTAAAACTATATATGAAAAATAATGTAAGCAAAATATATGTTTTCAATATTGAGGAGAAGTCACTGTGTAATACCATGCAGGCGTTTTTGGATAATTACATTCTACAGGAATAGCCCAGGGAGTATGTGTATTCTTTCAAATGTTTATGATTACATTGTATGTCATGGTGTTGGGCTAGGGTTAGGGTTATGGTGTTTAAAACCAATTCTAACAATATTTCAGTTAATCGTGGCTATCAGTTTTATTTGTGGAAGAAACAGAAGTAATCAGAGAAAACTACCGACCCGTCAGTGGTCGGTCATCTGGTCTACATCAACATCAATTTATTTCCCATGTTTCACTATATTGTGTTTTATATTATCTATATTTATGTATGTGCTAGATTTGTTGACATTATTATATGCGTATTACTTGTAGGGAGAGGACAGTCCACAAGTTGTGATAACTTTTTGTCCAATTCCATTGCTGTTTTATTTGCAATAAAATAATATTAAACTAAAACTACCGACCCGTCGCAAACCACCGACAGACTTTATGACGTAAAGTGGTATAGAGCAAACCTCGTCATGATGTCATGGTATAAATTGATATAAATTATGGGACAGTTTTCAATATACCTATCCATTTACAAAATATATGTTAGTTTTGGTATCTATCCAGGATTTCAAGGTAGGGGACGCACTTAAAATAATAGCGCCGAGCGGAGCGAGGCGCGAAAATGTTTGGGGTATTTCGTGTGAAAAATCACGATTTTACGCAAAACAAATCATATATACAGCCCCTGCTGTCTTATCTACGAAGTTTTAGGCCACCACAAATACATTTCTGTTTGAGGTTTTTTTTTGTTTTTGTTTTTGTTTTTACATTGTAAAGAATGTGTACATTACATGTATAAAATCACTGAAGATACAAACAACCGAGAATATGTTCATATTAAATGATTTAAATA
Source organism: Gigantidas platifrons (assembly GCA_002080005.1). Classification (NCBI taxonomy): domain Eukaryota; kingdom Metazoa; phylum Mollusca; class Bivalvia; order Mytilida; family Modiolidae; genus Gigantidas; species Gigantidas platifrons. Next base: position 800,177 of record MJUT01059828.1, on the reverse strand, counting down.
GAGTGTATTGTCTTAAAGGGATATTAAAGCTCATTTTGGTAAATTTTTTTGTATCTCATGAAAACTTGCAATTGGTTCAATAAATGATATTTATGACACATTAACCTGATTTTTATCAATGAAACTATGTAAAAGTGACATAATTCGTTGATAATTTTGTCATATCTTTCGGTTTTCTTTCGTCCTGAATATAGTTGAAAAATTGCTCGCTGGACGTGAAACACCAATCAATCAATCAATCAATCAATCAATCAATCAATCAATCAATCAATCAATCAATCAATCAATCAATCAATCAATCGGTTTTCTTTGGGTTTTTCCAATAATTGAATCCTGGACAAAAATTCATTTCGACCCTTTTAAGTGATATTTCAATGATATTAGGGATTATATGGGTGTGCAAAGTATTTTTGGATTGTTTTTATAATTAAATTGAAAAGAAACAACCTTCGTCACGAGCTGTAAAAATATATGTTGAAACGGGCTTTAATATACCTTTAAGGGTTCGAAATTAGATTTTATTACATAAGTACTCTTGAATTTGATTAGTCTAAAGAACGTCACATGACATTTGACATTCCGTTATATCAACCGCTGAACGTTATGTCGCATGGTTATATCAACCGCACGCGATAATTGTATAATATCACGTGACGATTTCATTCTCCAATGTGAAATTAAGTATCTAGACGTACTGAATATGGGTCATCACTTGGTATCTGTTGTCAGATATGAACTAGACCAAATAAGTATGGCACTGTGTAGGATATTCGATGTAATAAAACAATTATAAACCTTGTAAGAGTGTGATATGACGGATTGTCTCCCCTCGAAAGTTTATGCCACCCTCGGGCAAGCCCTCGGGTGACATGATCTTTCTCTGGTAGACAAACCGTCATATCTCACTCTTACAAGGTTGATAATTGTATAAAGTCAATACTTGAAATACAAATAATTGTGCTTTCTAATGAGAGTGTTCTGATTATCAATCGGGCTTTGTGATTTGTAAATGCATACTAAATCGCCCAAAATGCAACCGATGGAATATCCATGAAATTGAATAGACTACTATAAAATGCATGCATATTGAACTGTGCACTGTCCATGATTATGTTGTCATTCATTTTTGTGACAGTACATGTATATTGTCTTTTTTTTTATTTGAAGCGAATCTTCATATTCTGTTTATTGTTCGTTTACTAGTATATATGTATTGCCATTGGAGATCCATGCCAGTTGTCAATAGGGGAGGGTGATGATCCCATTAACGGACTTAAATATGTCACACGTGTGTGCATGTCCAAAGACAGAACCTAAATTTTCAAGGTCGTCTTGTTGTATTTTTATGTTCAGTGCTGTAAGAAGTGAGTCGTGTATTGGAATTGATATCGGAGGTATTGTTTACCATCACTGTTTAAGCTTTCTATTCACAATTCATACGTTATTATGCCTTATGTCACAAGATTCAGAGATATAGATGATGGAGAATCTAGTTTAATTATTTTGACAATTTCATAGAGTGGTCTACTATAAATATGTTTAGGCATTGGTAAACGTATCTGTTTGTGCATTGGTTTGGCCTTCATGTGAGAACATTAACAACAATATGGACATGTGTATAGCTATTTTGTAAGGAGATATGTCTGTGCCATGATAAAACTGAAAAAAACACACATTTATATGAAACATCAACTCTGTTGTCAACTTGACTTCCATTTTGAAATTGCACCTGGTAATTCCTTTCTATCTTCTTGACGGTGTGTGCCTACTAGTACTATGTGATAGGCTTACGTCGAACTTTCAGAAAATAACTTACCCAATATGACTACACATGATGGCTGAAAATCGGTTGTTACACTAAACAGTGTTTTGTGAAAACACCTTTGTCTTTGGTCATTATGTTTTTATTGCAACCCCATGCAAACATTGAAGTGTAACTACACATGTACTAGTATATGATTTCTCCAATGCAGATAGGTATATTTTGGTTGTGCAAAATTCGAACATGACGCACTTCATTGGCTATATAAATAATACCGTAATAAAACTCCTGATATACATACTAGTATATGATGCGTATGTCGAACAAACTATTAACATCATTCATAGGTGAATTGATGTATTCATACGGGACCATGGTGCATACAACACATTTTTTTTCTTGACATTTAACTTGCCCCGAATTCTTTTTTACTGAAAACAACTTTCTATTGACTTTTGACTTTTTATTTTGTGGTCTTCCGGTGAAGTAGTTTACAAGGAAAGCAGGTGACATTGACACAAGCTCGTTACTGATTTCTTTTTCCATTTTGTGAGCATTTTACTTTTTTAAGTTGCTAAAAATCAAAATACCATCAAATTGGAAAATATCAATAACTTAATTGCAACACGATCTAGCTAGTTATCAATATAAGAAAAGCAACTGTAAACATGAAGGTTAGTGGATTTTGTTATGACATGCATTTCCATTACATAAGTGACTTCCACTTAAAAAAACAAGCCAAAGTCTTCCTGTCAGAATAGAAATAATTGTCATGAAAATCGTTGTTATTTTAACATGGGTAACATCATTTTCGTTGTATATTATCACTCGCTATCACTCGGATAAAGTTTTCACGAAAATAATGTTACCTGTGTTAAACCTAGGTACAAACTATGTTTTCCATGAATTATGTCTAAAATGCATCAAAATAAACAAATTACAAGGTGGACAACATATGCATACATCACAACAAGTTTCAATGAAGCGCCTAACATCGAAAGTTTTTTTTAGGGCCCCGGGTGGCTCAGTGAGTTAGGTCGTTGGATCTAACAACTCATACAAGCCTATCACCAATACGACGTGGGTTCGCGTCCGGCTTTGTAAATTACAAAAAAGGGTGCACTCGACTCGCATCCGAATGTGATAAAGTTTACCAGTTGCTTGCTCATAGTCGGTGGTTCCCTCCGGGTACTCCGGCTTCCTCCACCACTAAAACTGGTCGCCATGATATAGCTGAAATATTGTTGAAAGTGGCGTTAAACACCAAAAATCAAACAATCAATCAATCAATCTAAAGTTTTTATTATTTATATTTTTGCATGAAATGGGAAGCTATATTATTTATTGCAAAGTACACTATCCTTCTCAAGCATATTTTCTCATGTGACAATTTGTAAAAGCGAAGCCTTCGTAATGCGCGAAACGTGGTTGGAGATGTGTATCCCGTGTACATTAAAGACAATTTGCAGAAGCTCATAGGAACAAAGTATATTAAGACTGGCCGTTGTTGGTTATTACAAGGCAACATTTTCTGACGCCATTTATTATCTCTTGTGTAACTTATTCCCATGAAAACATCCGAATTGTTTGTTTTCAGAGTATTCAATCTGGGTATACATGGTTTATTAGATATACGTATTATTGAAATTTACAGCTCTTAAATAATGGAATTATTAATAAAACAAATGTTTATCTTGCACAGTCATATGTGACCTTAGCCGATGTTGGCTGTCATGTTGATGTCCTTTGGTGTACGTGCTCACATATACTTTTAAATTATTTGTCTTTCTAGTGTTTTGATTATGGGTGTACCTGATGAAGGGTTTTTTCAGAAACGCATCAACCGTTTTAAATTCGTTATCTACATTTTCCTTCATACAAAAATCTTCTCCAAAAACCACCATTGTGTCGCTTCAAGTAGTCATGTCGGCTTCCACGATTGCCCTCTTTACCGAAACAAGAACTTCCGTAGTTAGCATGTTTAGACTCAAATTGATTGCAATATTGCTGTAAAACATGTACGTTTTGAGTTTTATTATTAAGTTTGTAATTTTACATTAATGAATATAACAGATGACATACAAAAGTCATACAATGAAAAATAACAATTCAGTGAAGAACAAGCTTAACAACTATTTAATAGGGAACAATAAATTAGGGTCAGGCTTGTGGTGTTTAACGCCATTTTCAACAATATTTCAGTGTTATCGTGGCGGTCAGTTTTATTTGGAGAGGAAACCGGAATACCCGGAGAAAACCACCGAAATGCCGCAAGTCATTGACAAATTTCATCACATATTTTATTGAGTACACATTGCCACGAGTGGGATTCGAACTCACAACGTTAGTGGTGCACTGACTGCATGTAGTTGTAAATCAAACTATCATACGATCACGACCACGACGGTCCAATGAACGATAAAATAAATTGTTTTGATCTGAAAATACTATCATAGTAGAACACCGGTTTATTTTACAAAAACATGATTATCTATGTAATTCCTCCTGAGGTGGTTTTTCTTTCCACGGAAAGATCTTATATCGAATAGTTGTGTGCATTCTTGTTGGTGATACCACGTGATATATCACAACCTATTATTAAAATAATTGGAATAATAATCATTACACTACCAAAATAACCAAGAACAATTGAAGACGACCGATTATCGGAAGCAGATTTTTTCTTGTTCAAATATGCTGATGTTTTCTTAACATCGGTTGTTATTGATTGTGTGAGTTCTAATAAATCTTTACTCAAATGCAATAAGAGCTGTTCTCTTGTTAAATTTAGTCCATCTAAATAGTCCCATTTCGTACCGATAGACGTACACGGACACATACAGTTCTGACCAAGGTTATTTGTCGGAGATGTGTCAGGATAAGTTTCCGTGGTAGTAGAATCATTACTGGCACTGTTGTCCATAGTTGAAGTTAGATTTGTGTCAATTGGAGATCCTTGTGTTGTTGATATGTCGTAGCTGTCATCTGGTAGGGAAATATGTGTGTCATTACCTGAAATGGTAAATATTAAATATTATTCAATATTGACATTTTGGGTTTTGAGATGAAAAAGTGGGAGGTGCTTGTCTATGGGTAGAAATATGTGTTAAAATCTATAACTGAATTTGGTTATTGCTGTTTATCATATCTTTCAGCATTTTTCCTTAGATATATCGTGACTATCATACTCATCGTGGGAGGAAAAAGAACAGAGAGGAATAACCAACTGGTTGGTTACATGTAAATAGACAGCCTTAGAGTGAGGTTCAACCACGGGACTATCCAGGACATAATGTATTTAGTAATATAATACAACTATACAAACATTATGAAAATACGGAACTACCAAGCACTGAAGATGCCAATGTCAATTTAGTTCACCAGATCCACAAATTTCTGTACATCTCCCACAGTTGTGCTCCAACACAAATAATGGAAAAACATATCTTAAAGGGATATTAAAGCTCGTTTTAACATATATTTTTTCAACTCGTGACGAAGGTTGTTTCTTTTCAATTTAATTGTAAAAAGAATCCAAAAATACTTTGCACGCCCATATAATCCCTAATATCGTTAAAATATCACTTAAAAGGGCCGAAATTAATTTTTGTCCAGGAAACAAAAATTAAATTATTAGAAAAACCCCGAGAAAACCGAAAGATATGACAGAATTATCAACGAATTATGTCACTTTTACAAAGATTCATTGATAAAAACCGGGTTAATGTTTCATAAATATCATTTATTGAACCAATTGCAAGTTTTCATGAGATACAAAAAATTACCAAAATGAGCTTTAATATCCCTTTAAAATCAGTTAAATATTCAAGGCAGAACAATGCCAAAAACTCCAAACACAGCCAACCAAATTATTTATCATAAAATAATAAAATTTAATGTCCCTACATTTCGGAAATCAGTTAGTTTTTAATAAAAAAAAAAGTAATTTTAATTTCTCTCTGATACTTGTAAAACAAACAGTACATTAGCACTAACACCATCGTTTAATAGTAAAGCATTCAAAAGTTGGAAAGTCATAACTCCTGCATAATTGATCTGCATGAAAAAACGTTATACTATGCACATGTTCTTATCATACCAAGACATTATACGAAATATGAACAAGTTCCACTAAAAGATCAAAGACTAGATTCTTAAATATTATCAATTAACTTCATATCAGCAATTTTCCTTTTAATATTTGTAAAAACAACGTGTAAATGTGTGATTTTGTCATAAAGGTGATAACAATAACAAAACATTTTAAAGACAATTACAATAAAAGCTACATTTTTTACTATTATCACTGGGTCGATATCTCTGCTGGTAGACTTTGGTAGATTCTTGCGTGTCTGGAAAATCAAAATAGGCTAAGGTTAGGTATGTCTGAAGGAGATCGAGCTAAGCTCTAATAAATTACATTATTAAGGAACTGTAAATTTTAAACATACATATATCTAATAAATCATGTCAGTGCCAACACATTAATTACAGGGCGGATGATGACATCGGGAATTAATAGTCTACCAGCAGAGACTTCGACCCAGTGACAGTACTACGAAATGTAGATATCTATTATTGTGCGCTCGATACGTTTATGGAATAACCCTCATCATGTGCGCTCATTGACAAATGTTTGAAAAGCCATTCTTTATCTTTTATAAAACACATGGCTACACCTTACTATTACGCATTATTATTATAGACATTTTCTATGTAAATAACTTTCAAATCGTCAATGGAATGTTCTTTAAAATATGTTTTCAGTTTATAAACAAATGAAGAAAAAGGTTAAACTATAAAGAAGCCGTTAATAGAAGGATATACAGTACAATAAACCAAAAAAGACAAACAAAAACACATTTATAAAAAAAACTACACAAAAAACTAAAGACCGCGCAACACGAATCCCTAAAAAACTGGGGGTGAACTCAAGTGCTCCGGAAGGGGTAGCAGGTCCTGTTTCACTAGTGGCGCTAGTGGTATTACTCTCGTCAAAAAGTAGATGCTAAATCATTTGAAGAAAGGACGGGATTGGGATTGCGTTAAAGGGACACATATATTCCGTAACTGTCATGATGGGGACCGTAAAATCTCTATATTGATGACTTCTACATAACCGTTAGGAACCATTAGCCTCCTTGTAAACGATTTAATAATATGTTAAGTCTTCACAAGATGCATATACAATGTAACATTTGTAAGACATTAAAACGTATTATATTACATATCTAACCATACATATGGAAATAAAAACGTAGACATCTAATTTAGTGCACACGACACATTTCAGGAGCAACCTTCGTCATGTACTTTGAATCAGCGGTCCTGTTTCTTCTACAATTAACAGTTGTAAAGGAAAAACACATTGGGAAAGGAGATACCTTTTTAAATTAAAGCAACTATACCACTGTATTTTTGTTCAGACAATGTGTTAGCATCTATGATTTTCTTACTATTTACAACTTTACAGGTTTTTTGGGGGGTAATTTTCTGTTTAACCGGCATACCACATATATTGACCACCGGCAATACGAGGGGGCCAGGGCAAACTTGAACATTTAAAAACTCCAATAAAGTAAACCTGTTACAAGACCTATGAAATAAACAGCTAATCGGCTATGGGCTCCACACATATCAGTTGGTTTTTTTGGACAAATACCGCCACATTCAACTCTACCATAAGAATCGACTGTTGTCAGATCATCCCCACAGCAACACAGAACGTTAGAACTTGTATTGGCCTAAAAAATAAAGAACAATGGCATGTTGCTATATTTCATTTATCCATGTAATAAATCGTGTTGAACAAATTATCATGATAGGGGAACAATGAATTTAATGATATGCTTACAACAAATACTGCAAATGTTAGAGGTAAAATATCATTGTTGAGGGATGGTATAATAAAAAACATATAAACACGATCAATAACCAACAAAAAGAACCGCTTACATGTATATTTGGTTATAATTATTACTTATTGCACTCCTATCATTATTTTTTGTTTAATGCCATGTTTGAAGTTTTGTTTAAATAAGGAATTATGATATAATTTTTTCGATTTTAAAAAGTACTTTAAAAAAAGAGAAGAAAAAAGTTCAATAATATTAAAAACTGACAGATTACAAAGGTAACACAAGCTTATATTCCAGAATACACATTGATTTAAAAAAACAAAAACAAAACAAAATAAAAAATACAAGTCGTAAAATTCAACCCTCTACAACGATTATAATTATCACAATATGATCAACTAAAATATGAAATATATTATCATTAACTTATTTGATCGGACAAGTATATGCAATCACTGACAAAAATATATCTATCTGATACCCCTTTAGCATGTTTTGCATTTTGAGGGTTTGCGTTATTGTTTTTGTGGCCACTTTCAACAATATTTCCAAAAAGGAAGGCATGCTTTAGCTACAAGTAGTAATACCTCAGTTCCAGCATACATAAATCCACCTGCAATACAATGCTCAAAGCACACAACTGTAGAATTGAGAATAGTGTTGTTATAAAACTTGTCGCCATTTTGTGCAATCGAATATAACCTGTCTAAATTATCATTCCAGAAACAACCTTTATATTCAAAGCCTGAAATATACGAAAACAATTATATATATTAACAAGTTATTGCTGGAAACAACAAATGTTCTCAGAGAAGCTAGATGGATATTTTTAAGGTATATGAGCGGGTAAGCAATGATCACTTAAATCGTTGGGAGCAACAAATAAAGGGCCTAAACAGAAAAACACAAATCAAGACAGAACATACCAAGATGTGGGAAACACTTTGTATATCAATATATAAAGACAAAGACGTTCACATTTTTATGTATTGCATTTTAGTACGAAATATTTTTAAAATATGTGTATGGATCTTGGACACCTTTATAATACCAACTGATTCATATTACCACTATTTGTAGTAAATGTATATCTGTAAAAGTTTATGTAGTATGCAATATGGTTGATTTCTGCTAAATAGGAATAAGTTCAGTGATTCGTCAGTAGAGAACGAAAAATGTTCTAATCTAAATTATGTAAAACTAAAACTAAATCATGAAAAAAAAACAAAAAAAAACTGAATCGCAATTCTTAAAAAAAACTAAAATTATATTTGAAAACTTTGACAATCAGTAATATTTCTGCATTGCCGCAATCCCTTTCGTCCGTAGACAATTTGTCCTCATTCAAATCTATATTCTGTTCAATTATTTAATCAGAATATTAATTGTTTCGTATTATTGATTAAATATTTATTTGTAATCCATTAAATACAAACTGTGGACACTCGAAACTACTATGAATATTTTAATTAATTTATTTGCTTAACCCTGCCACTTTTTACTGAAATGCTTGTACATGTGAGCCGTCATGTATTTGTGTATTTTGCCTCTTTCTACAATTTTTCTATTGGATTTTAGAAATGTTCTGACAATGGTATTTTTTCCGTTTTTCATTGTATTTGTATAACAAATGTCAACGATAGATTAAACATTATAACGACGAAAACTGTAATTAATTAAACGACGTAATTTTGTAAAATATTTGAAAATACAGCCATTCAGGAAAATAACAGACCTTCACGCGATGTCATTGTCCGGATGATATACAAAAGGTCAAGTAGCCTTTTACGATCGTCGTTATTTAGAGCGGATACAAGGAACTAAATATACTGTTAATGTCTTGGTCCGTGATGGGCTATTAGCAGAATCCTATGTAATTGATATTGTTTTACAAGTATTTTTAGGAGTAAGATCGCCATTAGTGATCATATCATCGTCATTATTGAAAACGTTTGCATAACGGTACCGCTTCTATAAGTTAATGGACACATTAAGACACTTTGTCACAAAACATGACTATAAATATACTTTCTTTTACACTCAATTACAGGGAAAAAAAGAAAAGCTTGCACATATCAAAAGAGTTACCAGAAGCCGTAAATGGAAGGACAGGTAATGGCCAAAAGAATAAAGACAAATGGACAAACAATAATCCACAAAACATTACACAGAAAACTAATAAAACAAATTGTAAAAAACAGGGGTGAACGCCGTGCTCCTTTCACGCTTGCTTAATTAGTAGCATATGAAGATTCGCATATCGAAACGCCAAATTGATCTGACCTTTATAAAGGAATTTTTGCACGTTTTCTTTAAGAATCTTTAATCAAATGTTTGTACGAATAACTATAATTAACTAGGATTTCCTCAAAGCTTTGTATACTTGCTTACTACAACATGAAGATACGTACATCGATATACAGGAGTTTGATCGAGCGACTTTGAAGGAGTTATTAACTTTTTTAGCTTAAAATATTTCATCAATACCTTTGTAATCGGAATTATTTCTTCATTTTAAATGGGAATTTCTCAAAACTTTGCATGATTGGTTATTACCATATGCAGATTCAAATATGTTTATGACAGTTTGATTTGACAATTTATGATGGTATTATGGCCCTTTTTGACCATCCTGCATTTTAAATGGTATTACGAGGTATCTTCTAAGATGAAAAATATGAGGCGGGAACATTTAATATGATATATCAAAATCTAGATGATGTGTTACATCTATACAATCTTGTAATATATTAAGACCATTTTATTTTGTACATATAAGCTGTAAATATCAATTTGATTTTTAATTGTAAACTTTCAGATCTTATCTACATTTTTAACTATAGGAGGCAATGGACAACGAGTATTTTAATCCTACAAAACGTTGTATTATCTGTGATGCTTGCTGTGGGATTCATTGACCCTGCTATTGTCTGTGTTGTTTTATGTTTTGTTTGTCTTCGCCCTGTGTATGTCTGCTGTTGCCAGTGTCTCTGTTTTGTTCATTCTTGATTAGCCCTATTTTGTTCTCTACCGTTCATTGTACTGTCCTTGTTTATATTTTTCATCATTTATGTGATAGAATGTGGTCTTATTTGAGTGAAGGCGAATCTGTGCAGGTTGTTTGTCGTTTGTTTATACATGCGGTGCCATTGGATATCCAATTACCAAGAGGGGAGGGTTGGACTACTATTAACCGGTTTAACACCAGCACATTTTAATGCCCGTCTCAAGCCAGGACATGAATTTCCAACGTCATATGTCTTGGTCTTTTCAATGAGTTGAAGTGAGAAGTTATTGTTCGTTTTGCTGATATTGGTGGAATTGTTGTCCATCATTGTGTAAAGTTTCTTTTCATAATTGAATACTATTTACACCGTTACATAAGATTTCATTACTGTGGTAGCTGTGGTATAATATTTCTTTTGCCAGAGTCTCATACAGGACTACACGAGTCGTGTTTCTGTCTTATAGGCGTTTTATAGGGTAGGTCTTTGGTTGTTTTTAACATTTGTGGACAAAGCATAAGAGTTGCATTTGCATTAGTGATGGTATTGTGCGATCGTTGCATGAAAAGAGTGTTTTTTTATATAGATTCCACTATATCTTTTAATATAACTATAATTTATTTAACAACACCTTGCTTTTTAACAATGACACAAGACATAGACGGAAGCCGACTTAGAGCCCGTTGTTTTAATACAATTCATTTGCCAACGGAAAATGAAATGAGTAATTATAAACTCCTTGAATACACATTACATAAAGCAAAAATGTACAACATAACTTCCTAACATTAATTAATTAACTAACTGTATCTTACTGTTTAGTTTTTAATCTAACCTTCAAACTATTTGAACTTTTTTGAAGTTTAAATAACAATTTCATACATGTTGAAGGGAACAAAGTTTTTCACTTAGCTCCATCTTATTGGATTCTTTATGTGTTAAAAAAAGAATATCGTTATTTTAATTAAACTTTTTAAAAAGAAATAATTGTATGGCATATTGAAATAGAGACTATCAGGGGCATGTACTCGTTCACCTGGTTTTGAATTTGACTTATAAATATCACAGAACCCCCACCCCCGGAATATATGTTAAATAACTCATTGTCATGATTATATTTTGTGTTCATTTCGATTTCTAATAAAACAGCAATGGACAATTGAAGACATGTGATCTTTTATCAATGTATGCAAAATTTGCATAATCTGTATAAATTGGTTGAAAGAAGAACTTCACAGAAAAAATCCGGAATATGTACTAAGCTACTCGTTTCGTTGTAGATGTAGTTAAAATTTGTGCTCATATTGTCCATGGAAAATTAAAGACATTTTCAATTTGACATCTAAATTTCTTAGAAAAATTGCTTCTGATTATTTTACTTTCTGCCATTTGAATTTTTTGCTAATAGTAATGGCAGCCACATTGAATCAAAGATCATTTCAACTCTGAGCTGAAGATTTTAAGGTGAATTTTAACTCAAAATATGCAAAATCGGTATAAATTGGTTGAAAGAAATATATGTTCAACTATTTATTGCCATGTTGCTGCTGATAAAATTTGAGGTCATTTTGACTGAATGTAAAGCAGCAAAAGAAAAAAAATTAGATTTAGTAACATCCGCCATCTTGAAACAATTTTAAAAGGGAATCATCCCAGCCAAATTTGGTTTAATTTGGTTCAGCTGTTTCAGGAGAGAAGATTTAAATGTGATCTTTGTATCAAAATATGCCTAATTTACATAATCAGTATATATCGGCTGAACGGAAAATTTGACAGAAAAACCCAGAATATATGCTACGTTAATTATTGCCTTGTATCTGCAATTACAATTTTAGCATTATTTGATTTATAATAGAGCACCATATATTTTGGTAACAGCAGCCATCTTCAATGGATGGCGGTGTTGTCGGACATAATTTTGAAAGGGACCAACTGAAGGACCATTCCTGCCAGGTATGTCTCCGTCGATGCAGAGGAGATGATTTAAATGTGAAAGTACGACGTACGTCGGAAGGGCGGACGGACGACAAACTCCAAGTGATGACAAAAGCTCACATGGCCTTTGGCGAGGTGAACTAAAAGCAATATATAAATTAACGGTTTGAAGACGCACTAACTTCATCAAATGACTGAAGTAACTTAAGGAATCGAACACACTAGACTGTTTTGAAGATATATGTACAACAGTACATGCCGCTAAATAATGCATTTTCTATGGACTTCAAAATTTGGTTGTACCGTGTGTACGCAAATAAAATAAACGCATAGATATTTGTCTGAATCGAATGTCAATGGCCATTCTTCCATTCAATTTTTTACTTTGTGTAAGACTCATTGTAAGGTATAGCAATCCGATAGAGAATATACTTCTTAGTTTTGTGGATGATTGTATCATCAGCAAAGAGGGGAACTTGAACTTTAGGGTTAATGCTGTTTGATATGTCATTAATGTAAAATAGAAATAAACAGACCCACTGACAGAGATTTGGTGAACGCCCGATAATACTGGACACTGGACCTGATATTTGCAAGATTTGTGTGCTAGCCAAGACTTCATCTAAGTTGTTGTGATGTCATATATTGTCATGCGTTTAAGTTATAGCACACGTCTATGGTAGTTCATCTTGACAACATTTTCGTCTGTTTTCCGTTGTTCATGATATCAACGATTTTTCGGATTAAAGTGTTAAATAGTTGAGTTTCAAATTTTCATGGTATATTTTTGATATGAAACCATGTTGGAGTGGACAAAATATGTGTTTATACATGTTGTTCACATTTGACGATATTATTATGTTCAATAATCTGCCTAAGAACATAAATCAGGGTAATTTATCTGTAATATTTAGATTCGCTGTTTGACACTTTTGTGAATACGACCGAGACAGTAGGTTCTAGAGAATCATATGATACAGTACCAGTGTTTAATGATGAAACAAACAGGTCGGGTGTCGTATGTGGTATTTCATCATTAATGTTTTCAGAAATGATGGTAATATCTTTTCTGGACCAATTGCCATTTGATATATGATTAGTATGTTTGGCCTTTCCGATTTATCCATTTTAGTTTATATGATGTTCGGTCAAAATGCATGTTTAATGGATTTGGCATGGGAAAATCGTAAGGAAATAGATTGCATAGTTCATTTGCTTTGTCAAAAGAGCTGGTTATCATTATACCCGTCACTATACCCTGAATTATACCCCGAGTGGTGACACATCTATATTCCTATGTTGACGTCAACGCTGCAAAAATTATACCGTCGTCATCACAATTTGGATCTTTTAGTTTTTATGGAGATTCTTTCTTTCCTATATCACTGCCAAGTCTTTTACCGGACTTGACTGTATACATCAGTAACATGGTGCATTCGCGAGCACATGGATTCATCCCCGGTTTTTGGTGTTGTCCCAGTTGCTCATCGTTTTTCTGTGTTGTATTTTTTGTTTTGTGTGTCTTTGTCCTATGTCTTGTGTACCCAATGATGCCAGTTTCTCTGGAGTGTCAATGCTTGATTATCCCTTCGGGTTTTTCTAACGTTTATTCAATCTGCTTAATTCGTATGAAGGACCACAAATGTTTCCAATGATAACTTTCGGCATTTTCTCTATCTTCGACTGAGTTTTCGTCTATGGACCTCCAGTACAGTTATCTGAGCGACAGACAGAATCGAATTGATATTGCCAGTGTAACTAGTAGAAAGTTAAAGCTTACCCTCCAATTTGTAGATGTTGCTAGTGTATATAGATATATTAAAAGGTCATTATCAATATCTGACTGACCATCATACATAAATGTTACATTTAGAAATCAAAATAAATTATCAATAACGTTCATATAATAGCCGAAAGAATAAAAGTAAATATTTCAGTTATAACTTCCATAAATTTTAAAACATCCATAGATATTGCACGTAAATTAATTATAAATATCTTACCTTTAGTAGACAGAATTAACATAGCCATTGCAAAAGTAACACCTAAAATTTCTAAAACTGACCAGAATCCATGCACCATTACGGCAACAATATTTTCAAAGTGTTCGTTCCACATGATGATCCTCTACATAATATAGTTCACTTTTAATTTATGTCAAAATATTCTATGAATTGCAGCGGGAGACATAAGCAGTAAAACCTGGTATATTTTATCATTGTGCACAATATCAATCGAAATGCAAAACGGTCCTCAATATTTAAACAACATGCAATGTTTAACGTCTAAAATGAAATGTATACCTGCAGAATTTAATACACCAGGTAATCTGAGCCTAAATTGCAGTATTGATATATGAATATCCCTAAAAGAGCATTCTCCAGTTTTTTCTTGGAATACATTATGATCAATACAGAATATTAAAACGGTTCAACCTCACAAATATTTAAATAGGTGCATATGTGACGGAAAGGAATACTCGGCATTTTGATATTTAGCAAATTATCTTACCAATAGAGTGAGTGACAAGCATTTAAATACGTTTATTTTCATTCTCCTTACCGTTTATAATAAACGGATGTTGATTGGATTATGGAAAACTTTCACAAGTAAAACCACCAAGCAGGTGAAAGAGAACCATTACATAATTTCTTTAAGAATGTTCTAGTTTATTGTGCATGTTTCAAGCCAAGAATGTGAGCGGTTATGTATTTGTATGCTAGGGGTATCGATTTGGCCACTTCCTACGATTTTGATATGATTTTGTATCTGTCCCAACAGTGTGGTATTTTGGATCTGTCCCGACAGTGTGGTATTGTGGATCTGTCCCGACAATGTGGTATTTTGGATCTGTCCCGACAGTGTGATATTTTGGATCTGTCCCGACAGTGTGGTATTTTGGATCTGTCCCGACAGTGTGGTATTTTGGATCTGTCCCGACAGTGTGGTATTTTGGATCTGTTCCGACAGTGTGGTATTTTGGATCTGTTCCGACAGTGTGGTATTTTGGATGTTCCGACAGTGTGATATTTTTTGTTTTTCATTTTATTACTAAAGTCGTGATTTTTGTAGCCGACCTGCCCATTTTATCTCAAGTTTAGCATTTCCTCCATCATATATTTTCTTTTAACACCGTTTTCTAAAAACACCATTGTTTCTGGTATAACAGTAATCAGATACGCTCAAAATCAATAGATCGTTTTTAAGATATATGTAATATTGCAACTTACACTTTATATTACATTTGTATATATGCAAATTCACTGAACGATAAAATAAACGATATCCTAAGGAGAAACGTGATAATACTTAATTGTGAATAACTGAATACAGACCAACTTATATGTAGAAATGGAGTCGGCCTTGTTGTGATGATAAAAAGTCGACTGCAAAAGCTGCTGTATGTTGTCTTTAATGTGTAAGTAACGTGACATTCTCCGTACACTAGGCATTGATTGTTTGTCTCGTC